>CM023481.1:64585348-64809961 GCA_013339685.2 Hyalomma asiaticum | reverse complement strand
GGGGATGTGTGCTCTACTGTTTCAAAATTTATAATTGATTCAGGCTGGCTCTTTTCATAAATTCGTACTCTTCACTGTTAATTTCATCCTGATTATTCGATTCTGATTGGTATTCCATAGCACCTCAGGCTTAACTGTTTCAACTTCTGACATCTCAGCCAATCCCCCAGGGTGGGTATGTGCCAGATTTGAGGGAAACAACAACAACGTTCCATGCTGCACGAGAAGTCGCTTAGTCAAGCAATACAGCCTTTTATCCTGTCTTCAAAGGGTGCACACGTTCCAAGACGATGGCTGCCTGGTGTCACCAACGCGTCGTGAAGGGGTCGCCTTTAGCGAAATATCGGCGCCACCGATCATGCGGCGTCCTTGGGAGGAAGCTAAGCAGCGAGCATCGACCGACCTGCTTTGGCCCACTGTGTCTGGGCGTCGGAAGTACTGCAGAAGAATTCGCCATGCCCCCCAGCGCAAGTACCACCATGACACAATGTCGGGAGGCTCTCCCAGATCTCCCGTAGCAGCAACGACGCCTGTCGCCGAGCTCCACCGTGCTTCAGGGTGCGCAACTGCAGGCTACTGTTCGGAGGAGCCCTGAGCAACTGACAGGTGGGTTCGCTATTTTTCCGCGAGTATTGGGTCAGAACGGCGGTCACTGCGTCATTATAATTAAAACAACGCAACTATATATATTACTGCTCCTCTTTGTGGAACGTTCGCGTTAAAAAACCCCAGGTGGCTGACGTTACAAGAGCCCTCCGCTACGGTGTCTTTCGTAATGCTATCGTGATTTTAGGACGTGAAACTCCAGCAGTTATTACTGTTACCGTAATACTTCTTTTAAGGTGCACCTTGGTTAACGTTTGTAACGTTTGTCTTGAATAGAATAAGTTGAAATACATTTGCCAGCATGAATTATTTAGGGATCTGTCTGGCATATGCAAGGATTACACGAGAAATGTTCATTATAGGTAGACGTCATTTATCGATGTTCTGTGATGAAACTGCTAGGAGCTGCTTAAAAGCAATGCACCTCTATTTTTAGGTTAGGACACCACCCCATAATTCAGCGAATCATCTTTTCAGCAGTATTTCATAGCCGTTTTACAGGAAACCTCTATATTAAAAACGAATTAAAATGTACGGAGTCGCACCACTGCATGCCTTACAGAGGTGCTTGCAGTTTGTAGCAACGTTTATCAAACTTCAGTTTTCCGTGCAGTATATTACACAGTAAAAAGACATTACTCTGCAAATGCCCCTAGATGCGCTGTAAGTGATGGAATCATCCAGAATTAGACACCTTTCTTTGATGAACGTCACGATTTGACGCTCGTGGTATCGCTTCTGAAAAATTATCAACTGAGATTGAACAATACATCTTGCCCCAGCAAGCGCACTGCTCAAGTCATAACAGTTTTAACACTTTATTTCGGTACACTGAACCTTTGCCATCTAGTTGCTATATATACGTAGAAATAAAACTCCTTGAGCGCTTTTTGTTGTGTTTGGTATCGTTGCAGTGTTTCCGTCCGCCATCGCACCGCGCCCTGTGTGAACTGCTGCGGCTGTTCGACACACGAGGAACGTACGCAGCAGCAGCACAGCAAGCGTCCTGCCACTCTGCAAGAACACCTCCACACTATTGCTGTGGCAGTACTTCAGGGCGACCACGCTAGAGTGTTCTCATGAGCAACTCCACGGTAAAGACATATGAGGATGTGGCATATGTAGATTTTATTTTATTCTTACGTTTCTTTCCGTCGGTTGCTTTGTATACTGGCGTCGACCCAATTCTTGTATGTACGTTTTTTCCATGAAAGCATATATTTAAATAGGTAATAAATCACTTATTTGGAGTGAATAGCGCGTTTGTGTTTGTTATAACTCGAGGGGCTCACATTAGGTTTCCTCAACAGTAGATCCACCTGAGAAAGCTAGCACCCTTTACATACACTCCTGGTTCATCGCCCGCCCAGCCTCCTTAAGGTCGCAAAAACCCTTCACGCTATCCAAATATTTCATTTAGGTTATAATAAGTGTTGAGAGCCCTTAGAGTTTACTCAAGTTTTCGCTTGCTCGAGCAGACACTCAGGGAATTCTTTGAGGTGTTTCTCACACCCGCATCTTGAAAACTGCACGTGCACATCTCCTTTCTGTCCATCCAGCTGTCGTTATTGTAAGGCTTAATTTCCCCTCTTTTGGACCTGGTACGTGCTCGTATCTTATCACTCTGTTAAGTTCAACCTTTGGATGACATTTGTGAAAGGTTTATATTCATCCAATTTATGTTTTTTTAGAAAACCACAACCACTGGTATGTTGGAGCGAAACACGGGGTGTTTCTCGAGGAAAATAATGTGCCTGAGTGCTAGTGTCAAAATATAAATTAACTCCGGAACTGCTATGAACAAAAAATAATCGTTCACATTTACCTAGGCTGCATTATTAGTGGACTACGCGAACAATACGGGATGCACAAAACGAGCAAAAGGATGAGTATGCTATTTCTTGTTTTTTTTATGTGAGGTATTTCTGCGACACATGATTCATGCGGTGTATCACAATAGTTTGCGTGGTGGATCACAAAACTATCATCATCTGCAATTGGCATGCACTTCTTTTATGCAATGCGCAATGTGCGGCGTCGGCATGTGCGCGTCTTTTTTCTATTGCGCACGTGGCCTCAGCCCGCAACTACTCGGGCAAAACTGCGGCTAGCGCCCGCAAGAAAGGGAAGAAGACAACAACGCTGTGCATCGGTTTATGAGGGTACACAGCGTCTCGCAAAGCTGTGCGTTTGTGCATGGCAGCATGCGATCCTCTCATGGCCCGAAGCTATGCACAAACGCATAGCGTAGTATAGTAGTGTTGACCACGCGTGCCGCGTGTGCCACCGTCTGTGGTACCGTCTTTACGCTGAGCTCGGTGGGGAATTTTGAGAAGCGTTCGTTGGGCCCCGCAGTGCTTTGCGAGGCGGTCCCCGAAGCCTCGGACCAGCCAAGGGCCAATCCGGACCACAAATCCGGACCAGCCAAGGGCAAATCAGCCTCGCTGCTTCACTGGCCTTGCGCAGCTATGCAAACTTCGCTAAATTTTCATTCTTTTTTTAAAGACGTGCAATGCATATTAACACGCTTGACGTACAAGAGTGGCGTAATTTTTCGCTGCTTCATTTGTCTAAATTTGCGCACAAGTTGTTCTAAACAAAAAGGCTAAGGCCCACGAGGGACCATCCGTACCGATCGAAATCGCGCTTGCTTCTTCCCCAGTCAGCAATTATTGGATGATGAAATCAGCTCACAGCTTTCTGTTGAGTCATCCTGACTACATGGGACAAGGTGTGTTATGTAGCCGCTAGTGATACCATATTTTACAGATCAAATGTTTGTTTAACAGCGCCTGCTTAGCCTAACGCATCGAGAACTTAAAGTGGCTCATGAAAGTAGTTCAATATGATCACGAGTATTTCGCTCTCGAAGCATCATTGCACAATTCTCAATACAAGACTCAGTTTGCAACTTTCAGAACACTAAACGCACAACGACAACTTGCTAAATTCGATACGGACGTCACTAGGTTCGACTAGTACCATGTCGTTTTCGCGGCGCTGCGGTCTGGTCGTCTTTACTCTTCATGCGCGTGCGCACTGAGGCCATGGAAATGTAGAAGAGACGACGTGGCGCGGATGAATACATATCGAGGGATTCTCGCTCCCTATAGCCTCCAGTGGGCTGAAAGGAACTTCGTAGGTGGAGCATAATCATGGGTGGTGAAACGCAAATCGTGTGGTGCACTTTGTCTCCGCTTTTGAACAATAGCAAAAAGCAAGGGTAACAGCCCACATTCTCCCCGTACAAGTCTGTGGCATCAGTCTTTCTCATGGAATTGCTTAGGCTATGCAGCTATATGAAAGCTCAGTGCATTTCACCGCAAGTTTGCCAGTGTAGAAGGCTGTAGAAGACGTCTCTAAATCCGAGTGCTCGAGACATCCAACGTTCTCATAGGTCACCTCTTGCAACGTTACCGAATTTATTTCTCACGTCGCACTTTCAAAGACCCAGGAAAACATCCGAGGTTGCAACGTAAACAGAAAGTCATCGAGACGAATCCCTGATACCGAAGAAGCGGGTAGCATGGTGTTCATTTCCCAGCCTATAAAGACTGTCTCCCTGTGCAAACTTATTTGTGTACTGTGCTATCAAAATACGGAAGCCAGAATGCGTTTGTTCAAAATCAGAAGCAGAATCAATTTTATTATTAAATGTTCTGCAAACTTACGGGCATTTAGTACACAGAAGGAGGTCTCAGTCAAGAGACTGCATCCGGACGTCCTGTACAGAGACAATTGAGGCAGTAAGCACTTCATAGCAACAGTAGCGAAACGTAGAAGTGAAAAACATAATAATAGAAAAATACACAAGTGATTACGTCAACAGCACTGTGTAACATGTGACTAAAAATAACGAAAGGGAAGGGGTCAAGGGCTCGTTCTTTATTTGTTAGAAACAACTATATAACCCCCTTGGTTATATATTACTTTTCTGGAGTGGAAGCGTGCCGCCGAAAGTGAAGCCGTCGCCGCCATCTTGCTCAAGGAAACAGTAGCAGACGACCACGCAGACGGCGGAGCGCGTAGACAACGCGACGCTGTTTCGTGGTGTTTAAACACTGTGTCCTGTTTTTCCTAAGCATCTAAATATCTGAGAAGGCAACGGTGACTTTGCGCGTCACTTTCGGCTGCACAAATCGCGTTGAGAAGCAGCCTGGAAGGACATTTTCACGTGTAAGTTTTTCTCACTTTCTTCACGTACGGCTGCCCGTTTTCAGTGCATTTTGCTAAATAGAGGGCAATTTTAAACGTTCGCATCCATGTATTACCTCCCTACGCCTGTATGAAAGATAACTGTAAGATTTAAATACTTGCTAGTGCTTCGTTTTCAGATGCGTGCATACAGGATTTGCTACGGGCTCGAGTTCTGCTAAAATACACGTCTGATGCACATATTGGATAGTCACTGCAGTGTTTGTATGCGAACTTTAGAGGAAGGGCATCTTTCCGGAGCATAGACGCAGATTTGTTACCCGTACGTGGTGACGAATGCGCAAATGCAGCGAGCACGTACGTATGGCGTGCTTCTCCGTGCTACTGGTTTCGAAAATGAAGGGGAAAAAATACTGTGCGTAGCCTTCTGACTGAGAACATGCGGTGTTCGGAGGGGTGGATGGAAAGCTTAAAACAGCCACTCGATCACATCTGCTCTAGTGACACCGAAATACCCGACCTGTCCTCAAGTGCATGCTTTTCGGCGCGTGTCCCCCGTGTAAGAAATCTCTTATATATGTATACACGTTCACATGGCCCTGAGCTTGCACGCTCAGAACACTGTCTCAGAAATAAACGTTTATTTCATCATCATCATCATGTATACGTTTACAGTCAGAACTAAATGAAGTTTTCCGAACGAACCCAACGGGTCTTGATAGACGCAGATCTGAAAAGACTTCGCAAACACTAAGAGCAACAAACCATTTGGAAAAATGTACGTGAAATATGAAAAAAGGAGCGTGCGCGGTTAGTTAAAGCAACATGCAGAAAACATGCGCTGTACTCAATCGGTTGGATACATGATTGAATAAAGGGCACGAATGCATTTCACGTCAGCTGGCAGTCGCACAGTGCCGCATATTTGCGCTATATCGCATCACCACATCACAAAAACCTAGTTTCTACCAACAGACAGAGTAAGAGCAAGTACGATTTGCATAGAACCTCTCAGCCAGCGGTGTTCTTTTGTTTTCCTCGACGCCTGCAGCTGAGTACGGACGCGGGAAAATTTTTTTCTCAACTAGAAAACACCGTTGGTAATTGGCATAAGCATAAAGTTGGTTTCTGTGTCAATGTTTCATCGTGAGGTTGCAAAACAGGTCGAGCGCCTATCTTAATACGTTGCAGTCTATGGCGCGCCCGCGTACTTTTTGCTCTAGTAACATGGCCGCCGCCGGCTTCACTTGGCCCCGTAAGCAGCTGCAGGGACTTCCACTCCGGAAGTTTAATGGAACCTCCTTGTACGAGACGGATCAACGCGGAGCGCTCCGTCGCGGAGCAAGTTGCCCCAAATCGCCCAGTGGAACATGCGAACTTGCTCGGGATCCGCCAGTGGAATTCAAATTCTCGGCCGCAGATCAAAAAAACTTGCTCCAGATCCGCCAGTGGAATTCACTATTACATGCTAGCGAGTACCGAGTAGACTAATTTCCGGCGGAGCTCTCCGGTGGCCGTTAGGCGGCATTCCGCTAGGTGCAGCGGAAAGCCAGTTTGGCATAGAGTTACTGTATATGCTCCCTACTGGAGCAGAGTTGCGCATAGGTCCGCCATCTTGCCCATCCATTCGCGTTAAGCAGGAAAGCCGCTCCTCTCGAATGTAGGAGACGGCGCGGCTCAGCAGAGGCGTGCGCTTCTAGGCTCGTTTATTCCGCGTCGCTGGCTGAAAGACTTTCGCTGCCAAAAATGAAAAAGAAAGGTAGTTCGAACAAACAACCAATTTACCAATTGAGACATAAGTGGTTATAAACTGTTCGATGGCCCTCACTATCGGCAGAAGCGTTTTTATTGTCAATATCGAATGAAAACACTATTCTGGAGGAAATGTATAAGCTCAACAAATCTCTCGTTTCACGTCGTACATGACGCAAGGCTTTAAAATACAAAATAGGTACATTGGAAAACGATGAGCACAGATAACACAAGTAAAAAAGATTGCCTTCACGGAGAATCTTCGCAGATCTATAGGTATATCCGGCGTAATTGAAACTGGATACGGCTTACAAAATTTTACTCTGCGTAGCAGTCTGTGCTAGATCTATACAAGGTGAATCCTTATGCATATTCAAACGCGCACGTTTTTGTTCTCTGCGGTGCGATTTTTGTCACCGGCTAGCGAGCTGTTGCCAAGCGGGTGTGAAGTCCTACTTATCCTGAACGTTTACGATTTCACTTTCACAAAAATGTTACTAATGAGAGTTATAATTGCTCCATATAAACATACCTTATGCGAGGCGTATGTAGGGATGTGCATTATAAAACGCATACTGCTAAGCTGAAATAAAAGTTGGGTCGCATCGAGCTGCCGACATAACCCGCTGTGCCGATTTCGATGACCGACCGCGACCATTTAATCATTTTGCTTCGAGTGTCACTTTTTTGGCACATGTTTGAGAATGCAGAGTTTCCAGCAAAATTAGACCACACATTACGCTGCCACAGCCAACGTTATTAGATCACAGCTGAGCCAAATGAGCTGTGCCTTAACGTCGAACCATGGCCTCCGCGATCGGCAGCTGCCGTCGCCAATAGCCGAGGCCACGGTCGAACTTCGGACAGCGGTGGCGCGGCGGAAGGTAGAGGCCATAGTGGCGTTGCGGGCGTCAGCGCACGCGCTGCCGTGAAGTTGGCTTTCCTTCAAAAGGATGCATTTTGCGCACGTGAGCGCTCTAGGCGAATGGGGCTCACGAGCGGCGAGTTCTGTCAGAGACGCAACTCTGTTCCCCAAGGGGAACATATACAGTAACTCGAGAGCGGGTTGGCTCGGAGCGCCCCCGCCAAGTTGTGGCAATAGGTAGAAACAGCACCCCGTACGCAGGCCGTAATGGAGGGAGCAAACTCGCTTCCATACAGGCCGTCATGGAGGAAAGAAAAAGTGGGAGGCGGCGTCACGTGACTTCGCTAGCTTCGGCAGGCCAACCTTCTCTGTCGCCGCTCCGCGGGCCTTGTGCGCGGTGCCTCTTGGGTAGCATTAGGCCCACAAGGTTGCCGGACCACTCGAGGTTTGTTTGGCACCCGGTAACTTTTAGTGGCGCCTGCCGCTTGCAGCAGCGTTCGCCGCATGGACCCCGATGGAGGAAGGACGGCGAGAGGCTGACGAAAGGCGTGCCTGACCCGCGTCTACATAATTGATAAGGCGCCGTTTGCGCATGCTACTGTTGTCGATGGACTTCCCAGCGCTCTCGCGTGGAAAGCTGTGCAAAGCGTCGGACCGCGATCCATTTTTGCCACATTAAGGTTTGTGCCATCAGCTGTTGTGCCCTTTAACAGCGGTGTGTGTTTTCTAGCAAATTTTGACCTCGCTGTTTTGCACTTACAGATGTTTTGAGGAACATCATATGTCGCGTTTCCATTTTGTCAGTCTCCGATGTGCGTCCTTCGTTTTGAGACAAATAAACAGCATTAAAGGGACACTGAACAGGTTCTGAATTCGCGAATTTATTGCGAATTCGGTATCCGCGACCTCGTACAACATGCCTACGGAGGTTTTTTTCGCGATGTTCGATTAAACAACGGCGCTATAAGCGAGCAAACGCCCCCCTCGGCGCGCGCGCGCAGGGGCGGAGCTTGGGAGAGATAGACACGTGGGGAGGTGACGTCATCGTCAGGGTCGAGCCGCCGGGCCGCCTGCGTCGCTCAGTCAGCTCAGCTTGTTTCTGCTGCGATCTGCTGCCTAGCGATGCATCAGTTCTGCAGGTTCGTAGGGATTTCTTGCCATTGCACCGTTCTCTTCTGAAGATTTTCGCCATCCGACATTCACTAAGTACTTGTGTTTGTGCAAGGTTGAAGTGGACTCGCGATGCCGAGTTACTGCGCGGCATATAGCTGCCGCAGCACTTACAGTCGCGATGAAGTCGATTTTCACAAGTTTCCTCGGGATCAGAAGATGGCTGCAAAATGGTCAGCTGCAGTTAAAAGAAAAGACTTCAAACCTACGAGATCAAGCGTGCTGCGCTCCAAGCACTTTCGTGACAGCGACTACGTACGTAACCCGGCTCTCATGCAGTCGCTGGGATTTACGATCAAGAGTGTGCGACTGAACAGCGACGCGGTTCCTTCTGTGTTTCCGCACCTGAAGGGGCCCTCGCCGCCACCACGACTTGCCTTCGTGAATTTTAAATTTCTTAAATTTTTTTTGTTGTTGTGATGCACCTCGGATGTTTCTGGCGGTCGCGAATCTGTTGAATTTCGAGGCAGCAGCAGCAGTCCTCCTCTTTCCCCATTTGCACGCAGTGAGCGCATGAGCACCTATGGCGAAAACACGTGTACACAGATATCAGCACGCAGCATCGAAATCAGCTACTCTACACGACAGTCGCATGCTTCTAACGCAGCTAATATACCGTTTGCATTTTAACACACCATCACTGTAGTACCGGGCAGTATTTGGAAAAAGCGACGGTATTATAAAAAAACAGAACTGCAATATATGAGCCAAACTATCCTTGCGCAATTTTTCAGCGCAGTTCAGAGCACATGTCACCACTGCGGCGAGAGCGGCACCCGTCTGGCTCTTTTTTTTTCCTCACGGTAGCATACTGACTCATCGCGTGCGCCTTGCCCGCTGCGAATTACGATACTGACTGCATTAACAACGCTGCACTCTGAGCTGTGAAATCCACGAACAGCTGATGTTTCTGCACGATGCCCGCGCGTAGCGCGGACCGTGCCAATACGCGGCTAAAAGCGAGTGCCGATGCTGCTGTTTCCTATCAAATTTGATATCCATGGATGAACGTATCATTTGTAACAGTTTACTAGAGTGAAATTAAGCACTGACATGCATCTTATACGTACATACCAGCCTGTTTCCGACGCGGGTGAAGGTGGCTGGTTGGGACTCGCTTTCCTGTGCCGCTTCAGTCTTCGCCTTTACAGTGGCGACCGGCTCGAACATGTACGGATGTACAGAGAACTCGTTCCGGCTTTCACAGTTCGCCATACTAACAGCAACTACCCGATTTCAACAGATAAACACGGCATTGCCTGCCGGCGAGCGCAGCCTGCTGTCCTCACCTTCCTGACAATGATGTCATGGAGCTTCGACCAATCACAGCGGCGGCGAGTCTCGCGATGGCGGCCGCGGCGCCTGCTGCTTGTTTTCGGCAAAATAAAGTTATTTGCGTTGGTTTATGCAAATTTCCGACTTCATTTTCGAGTTCGCCGCACGAAATTACGTATCATGACACCATAATCTCGTTTTTTTTAAAAAAGTGGTTCAGTGTCCCTTTAAGGCCCGTGCACACTGGCGGAAAAACGCTTCGGCGGCGACACGGCCACACTGCTCGCGGCGAACCGCGGCGGCAGCGCCGTGAATTCCCACCTCCTCCGAGCGAACGAGCGCGAGAGGCAAGCGAGCCACCGTACGGGTACGAAACGAGCGTCCGGGCGGGTCCGCATGACTCCGCGATGGAGCGCGTACGTCACGGACGGACACACTCTGATTGGTCTCCTCTGCGGCGGCACGCGGCACGCCGCGTAAAATCGTGCACAGACCGATCGTCTCGCGGCAAGAGAATCCCTGCCGCGCGGCAGCCTAGGAGGTTCGCGTTTTGCCGCCCGCGGCGCGCCGCGCGCGTTTTTCCTAGGGAGCCCTACTTTTTCCGCCAGTGTGCACGCGCCTTTAGCCAGCTCTACGCGCCGAGGTCGTCGCCGTTTATTCGGATTTACGGTCTGTTTCTTTAGCAGTGTGTGGTGCCACGTCGTTACGCTGTCGAAACGTTCCTCGGGCGTCCAGTCTTGTTACGCATGTAAAGAAGCATTGGAACCTTGTAGTGGGCCGTCCTCTTCAGCGCCTTAAGGCCCGTGCACACTGGCGGAAAAACGCGCGCGGCGCGCCGCCGGCGGAAAAACGCTTCGGCGGCGACACGGCCACACTGCTCGCGGCAAACCGCGGCGGCAGCGCCGCGAAATCTCGCCTTCTCCGAGCGAACGGGCGCGAGAAGCAAGCGAGCCACCGTACGGGTACGAAAGGAGCCTCCGGGCGGGTCCGCATGACTCCGCGATGGAGCGCGTACGTCATGGACGGGGACGCTCTGATTGGTCTCCTCCCCGGCGGCACGCGGCGTGCCGCGTAAAATCGTGCACAGACCGATCGGCTCGCGGCAAGAGAATCCCTGCCGCGCGGCAGCCTCGGAGGCTCGCGTTTTGCCGCCGGCGGCGCGCCGCGCGCGTTTTTCCGCCAGTGTGCACGGGCCTTTACAGTGGGGTTCGCTCTTCAGCGCTCTGTTGAAAAAGACGCCACTCGTGCTCGAGGTCCGTGCCCGTTTGGACAAGACCGTTGCCGCACGGCTGCGTCTAGTTTCATCTAATAAACACCTTAACGCACAATACAGCCAGTGGACGGAATTCGTGCGTCATGTGAACTAGTCCATGGGCGTCGGCAGGATTTTGTTTTGAAGGCGGCGAAGCCTGTTGTTATATTCACCCCCCCCCCCGCTTCAACCAGAATGGTTGGAGGGTTGGGGTGAATATAATAACAGCGGGACTCCACAGTGTCCGAAACACAAAAAAAATCACAGCATATCCACGGGGTGAATGATGATGAGTGGGCGAAGCTCCGGAGGGAATCATCGGTAAACCGTGAATCTTCCGTGCAATTCGCCCAGTCGATCATCGTGTAAAGACATCTCACGCAGCCCCTTACACAGGCCGGAACGCGCACCGCGTTTGCCGACGCCATCACATGACTGCTGAGAGAGTAAAAGGCGAAGAGGCCACAGCGTCTTACACCATCTTCTTACACGGGTCGTAACATGCTAGCGCAAACGCGTTAAAAACGCGCAGTCTTTCGTTAATATTGGGTGTTTACTCTCATCGTGGTGCATGCGTCCATGTGCGCTTCGTGGCATAGTGGCTAGCGCCGCGCGTTCGGAAGCGAGGGGTCCCTGGTTCGATTCCGCGCGTCGGACACACAACGTTCGGAATTTTTTTCTGTTCGTCCATGGTCCATGAAGCGCGATCCGACGCGTACGGCGACGATCCAGGAGAATGAGAGGAGCGCTCCCGGCGCATCCTCGCGCAGCAGCTAATCGGAGAGCAGCGGCACCTCCAGCGCCCATATACAAGTACCGCCATCTAGCGGACATTCCAAGAACTAAACGAGCTGGTGGCTACCTACAACTACATACATCGGGGACGCACGACCCACGTCTTAAGGAGCTTCGCCCCTAAAAAAATTACAGCATATCCACGGAGTGAATGATGATGAGTGGGCGAAGCTCGGGAGGTGTCATGTGCGCGCTAAAATATGAGCCAGTGCTCGGTGCCCTAGAGGAGCTGACAAAGACGCCGACGATGACGACGACGAAGTGGGAGCACGCGCAAGATGCGCGAGCGTGGTAGGACAAAAGGAGAGAAGACGGGGACAGACGGACTGGAGCGTTCGGCAGAGTCGGGTGCCCGGGCCCGACTGTCGAGAGTCAACCAGCGGTCCACGAGTTGGAGCTCCGGGCTTCACGTGGCCGCCTGTGGGTCCTCCCTGTCACCTCTCTTGCTCCAGGGCTGCAGTGGCTGCCGCACTCCTCGAGCCATTGTCCGCTTGCCTCGTCGCTCTCCTACACGTCGGTCTCCTGCACGTCGGTCTCCGGCACCTCGGTCTTCTGCAGGCAGCGGTACTCCGGCTCCTCAGTGTCGCCCGTCCCGCCAGCCGGTGAGCCTGTGCCGGCTGAGACTCTTCTCCTCTTATTAGGGACGCTAAGTTTTGTTTCCTCTTGCTTTCGTTTATCCACTATCCGAAGTGTATGTGTGTGTGTATGCAGTGCGCGTCTTCTTCTGTCTGTATAAATTGTCCTCTGGAACGCACAAACCGCTTCGTCGCTTCGATGGGAACGCCCGCGTTCCCAGCTTAAATACATCCTTTTCGAACCTATCATGACAATGGCGTCCGCGACCGGACGAGGCTGATTGTAGCGTTCCCTTTCTGTTTCCTTGTTTTTTGAAGAAGAAGAATGAACATAAGAGAGCTGATAAGCGCAAGCGAGAGGTTAGGGCTAACGGGAGACGCGCTTCGACAATGATTAGACGAGGAGGAAGCGCCGGAAAGGGAGGCGCGTGCGCCGAACTTGAAGCAGAGCGCGAGCAAGCAGAAAGAGAGGAACGAATCCGGCTGCTTCGCGAGCGTGTAATCGAGGCCGAAGCAGCTTTGGGTAGACGCGCAGGTCCGTCCATCGTCACCGATCGTTCCGCGCTAGGGCAAGTGTGCATCCGTGACTCTATGCCCCTCGTTGCTGAAGAACGAGATTTTGATGCATACGCCAGCCGGTGCGAAGCGGTGACACCAAGTCTAGAAGGTGTCGCAACGAAGCAGGAAAGGCCTGAAGATAACTTGGCCAGCGCACCGAACGCACGTATCGTGCCAACCCAGTACAGTAATACGGGTGAATTTGAGCCTGATGAAGTTAATAAAAGATTCAGTAATCAGAATCCTACAAGTTCCATGAAGGAACACTTTTGTTATAACGCCTACTGGAGGCCGAATGCGGTCGTAGAAGAGGTGAGTTTGCCTCAAAACGGCTCCGCTGCAGGAGCACTGTTAGGTTCTTCGTGCAACGCTGTTTGGTGTTGGGAAGAGAACTTTAAGGCGGTTGCTGCCGTTTCTTCTTCCACGCCACCAATACCTGAGACAGGTGGAGCAAGTATGGCCAAATGTCTCTTGGACGACTCACCCATGAAGGGAGGCAGCTTAACCTCCCAATTCGGAAAAGGTGATCTTCCTCTGAAAGAGCACAAAGGAAGCGCAGGAATGCATATGCAAGACAACACAGTCGACTCTGCCGGAGCGTCAGGAGTTGGCAATGATGACATGGGTGTGCAGGACGACCTATGTGATCGCATCCAAAGCACCAAGGAAATGACTGATAAACTGGCAGGTCAGTTCAGAGAGAACAGCATGGTAGTGCATTTTTCTGTGAGCAACAAGCAAGCCGATACGTCTTCGGTGTTTTGGGTGCTTGCCTCGTCGCTCTCCTACACGTCGGTCTCCGGCACGTCGGTCACCGGCACCTCGGTCTTCTGCAGGCAGCGGTACTCCGGCTCCTCAGTGTCGCCCGTCCCGCCAGCCGGTGAGCCTGTGCCGGCTGAGACTCTTCTCCTCTTATTAGGGACGCTAAGTTTTGTTTCCTCTTGCTTTCGTTTATCCACTATCCGAAGTGTATATGTGTGTGTATGCAGTGTGCATCTTCTTCTGTCTGTATAAATTGTCCTCTGGAACGCACAAACAGCCTCGTCGCTTCGATGGGAACGCCCGCGTTCCCAGCTTAAATACATCCTTTTCGAACCTATCATGACAGGAGGTTCATAGTAGATCGTGCCGAGTTCCGGATTTAGTTAACGCGCACGCTACGAATCCTCATGGTTCAGCTATGCACAAGTGAAATGTCCCACCGGCACTTCATTGCAAGTCAAAATCCAGTGGATATATATATATATATATATATATATATATATATATATATATATATATATATATATATGGGTTGCCGGTGAACGCTTCTCCAACGCGAGCAGTCGGTATTTCTCAATCAAGAAACTCGCTAGGAGACGCTGCCTGCGCCAACGTTGTCTCTCGCGGGTGAGGGCGCGTCCTCCTCCTTCGCGAGCTGGTACAGCGTTCCCCTAAGAAAGAGCGTTTCCATAGCCAACGCGCGCCTTTCGCTCTCTCTCTGTCTCTCTCTCTCTCTCACAAGACAGCAGAGGCGCGCGCCGGGAGAGAGAGAGAGAGACACGCGCCGGGAGGCACGCGCCGAGGCGAAGGCCGAGGGCGTGCACGTGCCGGGAGGCACGTGGGTTACGCCTGACGCGTGACAAGGTTAGACTAAGAGGAGCTTCACCCCTAAAAGTAAGCAAGCAAGAGTGAAGAATGGGGACATTGGTGATAGAGTAAGAGTGGCTGGCGTGACTTGGTGGGATGAAGTGCCCCTCTTGCACCCCCCTGCATTAGTCAGCACTTTTCGAATGCGGTATTAGCCCTGCAACAGCTCCTCCAACATTGCGGTAGGGACCTTTCTTCGCGTCTGATGTGACACAGCATTGGAACAGCCATTTCCATGATATATGCGAGCTGTTGGTTTGAAAACTGGACACACCGCTCAAAAGGGAAAGCATGGGATTCGTGTGGGCTCGTGGACCGATTGTGCAATTGCCACCGTACTTGGATGCACATTCTTTACAACACTGATTGTTTTGTTATTTATTGAATGCTCATTGCACGTTTCACACAAATACAGGAAGAAACAAGATAACTGGGTATATTGTAGACGGTTGTTGTTATGTGGGGTTTAACGTCCCGAAACCAGCTCTGATTATGAGAGACGCCGTAGTGGAGGGCTCCGGAAATTTTGACCACCTGGGGTTCTTTAACGTGCACTGACATCGCACAGCACACGGGCCTCAATATTTCGCCTCCATCGAAATGCAGCCGCCGCAGCCGGGATTCGATCCCGCGACCTTCGGATCAGCAGCCGAGTACCATAGCCACTAGACCACCGTGGCGGGGCTATTGTAGACGGTAAAGCAGTAAAGAAGATTGCAAGCATCAGATAGAAAAAGCTAATCATGCTGCTGGTCCATGGCATCCGTATTAGTGACCGTATTTGAATGCTAGAGGGCATATCTAGAATAATGTTATACAATAATGTTACACAAGAAGCACCCCTAACACATTAATGTAAATAAGACAGTAGGGCCAGGTATTCTTGCGTTGTAGCTGCATTTTTGCTTACAGAGACACTGTATCCAATCTCACCCCTACAGGCCATGATATGTGTGCTGTAATCCCAAACACTTGGAGGCTTTTGTGATGGTACTGGTTACGAAAATAGGCAAAAATTTGCAACCATCTCAAAAGAGCAGTTGTTGGTCGCAAAATTAAAGTTGAAAAAAAGGTGCAGTGAAAGAACAAACAAAATCTGCAGCCATTAAACTACACTGGCTTTTTCCGCAAGTAAAAACCAGACAGATAGCTTATGTTTCATTGCACACCTAGAAAAATGTTAGCACTGTTCAAGCACAGCCAAAGCATTGCAACATTAAGAGGCAAACAGCTTTAGTAAGCTCTGATCCCCAAATTAATGTACATTTGACAGAGTATAAAAACAGTAATCAAGTTACACTTCATTTAATACATACACCAATTGTTCATTGTCACAGTGCATACAAAATCATAGAAGAGAGTACACTATACCCAATGAATATTTTGGTACTAAAACCATCGTGTTCCACGTGACGAAGAGAAAAATTTAACAAAGATCAGCTGAAGGATGTGCCGGAGTAAACATTAAAAATGCATTGCTGTCCTCGAGGTTACCCTCATGAATAAGGCGTTGAGAGTATTCACAGAATGTCCACATCATTATACAGTATGCTCTAGCGATGCAGTCATGGTTTATACAGTTTGCTTTGACGCCATGCAAAACAAATGCTTTAGCAGAATTTATGTGCAAGTGACTAAAGCTAGAACTTAAAGCGAAACCAGAAACATGCTACAGTAAGGCATCCCATTTGTCCCCTGATGTCTGCACACTGTGCTCATGAGCTTGTCACGACTGCTGAGAGGTAGTATTGCTCTATGAGTGCAATGTCACAAGTTTGTTTTCTAGAAGTAGTCACATTCCAGAGAAGGAGGAATGCAAAAGTCATTGTGTGCCTCAGTTTATTTAGGCAGATGTTGAGGAACCACAACTATGACACTTAGAGCTCAAGTCTTTAGGATTTTGCTTGTTTGCATGAGTAGTGAAGCACTTTTTACCTACAATGCTATGTGCCAATGACAGATTCGAAACTTCATGCACCCTAACAAAGCTTTTTCAGTACGCCCACAGGGCAAATGTCCAAAATGAATGGTAGGTTTGCATTTGTACACATGAGGAACCAGCTTCGTTGACCATGGGGAAGCTGCACCTACTGACTGCCATCATGGCCCAGTGCTCTTAGAACTGTAGAGTCATGTTCATAAAAATCTCATTTTAATGAGATTCCTTTTTGCACTCCATTAGTGATCCATGCAGTGTATTTTATCGCTAAAACCAGTGGGTCCTTGCAGTGAATGCTAAAACCAGGAAAAGAATCAAGCAAAAAGGACCCTGCTTTTCGGCAACAGGCTGCAAGCACTGATTAACTTAGCTGCCAAACACTGTTGTGGCAACATTAAACAAAGGTCAGTCTACTCTTTGGAAGTGAACGAGCTCTCGAATACATTGTTGAGAAACTACTGCTTGCCGACTTGCTAAGCAATACGAGCTTTTCTTCTTAAACTTTGATTTCATTTAATAAAGTAATAGTGGCCTTTGAACCTTCATGTCAATCATTTGTTCTCACAAAAAAATTTGGAGTAACTGAATAATTATCCAGTGTTACCACAAAAACTCGTTATGTTATCTAGACTTATTAGTCCTTAAAGTGTGTCAACTTTGAGTGCTTTTGCCCGATTCATTTTTGGCGGAGACTGTTGTCATTTTGGCAACACAGCGCAGTCTAACATCGAGATACTTGTCTATGATTACCCTCATAAGATGCGATGAGTGCCACTCATGCGGATGGTTTTCTAGCATGTGCTGATTCAGCACTTTAAAGAAGCCCTTGCCAACAAGGGTTGTCATAGTGGCCACTGCAACTTTAGCTGCAAGCCTTTGGAAAGGTAGTGGCAAGCACACCAGCACTCCAAGCAGGTCTTTCTCACATTGTCGGCAGATGTTCAGGACATCAGATGAAGCATAGGTGAGCCCACCTTGTGTTTTTTGTCAAATCAAGGAATATGCAGGCATAGGCATGGCTGGGGGAGTTGATACCTTTAGCACGGAAGCACATTCATCACACTGAAGGCGAAGCAGTAAGCTGCAAGCCCCGCTATGTGTACAACAACTGCATCTCCAAGTCAGACACCCTCCCTGGGTCAGCAGAGTAGCCATGATCTAGCGAAATAGCTTCAGTAAATTGTTCACTGCTTGCAGGGCTTCTTTCAGGGGTAGTCAAGTTCATTACATCAAGGGACGCTGGTTTTTCAGAGGAGCTTGCAAAGTGGATTTCAATGTGTTCTTGTGGCAAGCAATTTCCTCCATCTATATCCTTGACCTCAACGTGCACTACGAAACGTTTGTATGCTACTGCAAACTGCTTTGCTGTTGTATTGTCGTTGCAATGCCCAAACGGCCTTACTGCACCAAAAAATGGGCTGATTGAGCTTGGAAGTTGGAAAGTATGCCAGTAGTCTATTTTCTTTCACCATGTGGTTGTAAAGGTGGATAACACTGTCTAAGCATAGCACAAAGCCAACGAAGCCTGTCTTACGGTTAGTCTCTGCCATTAGTTTACCTGCTGCAGACTCCCTGAGTGGGCAAAAGTAGGCCTTCAATTCTTGCACATATGCGATGACACCAGCCTCATTTCCTGGGCAGAGTGGCTTTTTCCATCCTCCTTGCCTTGGGTGTCTTGAATTTAAGATGTCAAATGCGTTGTTAACATGTGTTATGAACTGTTCAGTTGGCAAGGAATTGTAAAATTTTGGTATTTTTCTAGCTCTACATTCTCCAATAGCATCTGCTACTTACTGACTAAACGTTTGAGTTGCTAACGAGACTTTCATAGGTTTGGTTTTTCCGATTGATGTGTGCCTGTCTAAGTTTGTTTGCCAGATGTAGGCCTTCTGTGTTCTGGACTTAATGGAGCTCATCAATGTGTTTCCGCAATATAAATTGTTGACTTGCATTGACAATAGCCTTTTTATCCACGAGGTGTTTCACAGAAGCTTCAACATATGACAAGGATCCAACATGGCAAACACACTCCTTTTCGTAAATGGGTGGGGAAAAGAAGCATCCAGCTCAGTCAGGTCCATCTAACAGCCAAGGCTCCGCAACAGTGATAAGTTTGCTGCAGCACCATCACAGGTCAAACTAACAATATGCGCCTTTTTCGTGAGCGAAGCTAGCAGCCTACAGCACCAGATTGCTTCTCTGTTCACTATCAAGGCAATCAACCAGAAAGTAGCCAATTGGTGGCATCCATCTGCCATTGATTGCAACAAGCATTAAAACAAATGCATCTATGGCAACTGGAAAGCGATCATCATTGACAACACTGCCCAAATCAACACATCCATGCATATTCTTCCGTCCTATTCCACATGCCTTCGTATAGCCATCTCATCCACAACTAGATTGCATAATGTGGAGTACATAGCCAGTTTGTGAATTTTGGTTTACCTTCATGGACAATGCACTCAGCGCCTCCTTTGAAAAACCAGCGGCCCCATCAATTGATTGATACGATTTGCATAGTATCCTTGATGCCGAAGGCATGTGTCAAACACAGCTCGCACGTATCGATAAGCTCTTGGGGAATAAAAGTGCAGTGGCAGTGCAAATGCCCTGAGCTCTGGTGAGTAAGTGAGTGAAGATGTCTCGCCAGACATACATGCCAGCTGGCGCTAGGGCAAGTCGTTTTTTTTTGCCCCACCAAGACTCTACAGCGCAGCGACATCCTCATTTTCTAGAATTCTATTCCCAACTAAATCATTAATGACGTCATGCAGGTGGGCAATTCTTTGAAGAAGCCGGCGACGGGCTTGCTGCAGTCTCTTGATCTTCTTGGTCGTCACTTGCAAATTTGAATAGCACCTTGCTTCACGCCTCAGAAAGGCTTTTTCAGGTGTGTCCTCTGCTAGCTGTGGCTGCAACAGATTAGATGCACAAAAATGGGTGCCATGGCAAACACCATGACACAAATCACATTCCCAGAACAAGCCAGGAAAATGATGTTCCTTAGGGTGTTAGTTTGCTCAAAAATATTTCTGTTTACACCTTTGTGAACTTAAAAATTGCAACAACATAAAAACTGCCATGTAGAGTATCCTGCCAGTGCAAGCTGATTGAAGCATTTATTAGTTACTTTATTTACAAAACACTGCCAGCTCATTTGGGCCCAAGCAGGAGAAGTACAAAACACAGAAAAGGTCAGTGCAGCGTGGTTTAATGTGGGGTGCTTCACAGCGGCTGTTGGGTTTGATTCAAAGCACGGTACACAAAGGACCAGTTTTCTTTTGCATGTATCATGGCTCATCATGACTGGTCAAACAAATACATGGCATAAAATGTGAAAAGGCTGTGGGTTATATTTGATTTTGTCAATTAGATGAAAAATGAAATGGAGAAAAAAACATTCGTCGCACATAGGTGTTTCACCACACATTGAGCAAAGTTGTATTGCTGTGTATGAAAGTTCATATATTCAGCTATTAATTACACTACCTCCATGACCACGTTGTCCACATGCATTCTCTCATTACTATGATTCAGCTATAAAACAGATGGCATACAGATAATTGCTACTTGGCCAACACTAACTCAAAAAACAAGCTTGTAAAAATTGTAGGGGCCCAGTAATGTTCTTAGCATTCGCCTGATTTAAAATTTAATGCCAGTATGGACAAACAAGCAAGAAAATTATTCTAATGCCCCAAAAATGATAATTGATCAATATTACCAGTGCAGCATGTTATCAAATTTATTACCGTAGTTAATGGTACAGGCTAGCAAAGGAATTATTTACATACTTGATGTTGGGCCATGGCTTAATTATAGTCCTGACAACGATTGGCTATTTCTTTTATGCCTATACTGAAAAAGATACCAGAGGTCTTTAACCTCTCGTAACAATGCTCAGCTGCACTGTTTAAGTTTCCCTTTCTTGTACTTCACCTTGATTTCCTATAGAACAAGGTTATGATGTAGAAGATGTGGCTTTCATTCACCATCACTCAGTTTCGTGAGGTTTTAAAACACCATTTGCACCACGACCTACTGTAGGTCGTGATTTGCACACGCATCCTACACGTCTGTCGTCGGTGTAGAAAAATGGCAGCTGTTGATACACTCATTTTTTTACCATTAGGTATTTTAAATATGTCAATCTTACAATACGAAATACCTGTGCAAATAGCTTGGACGCATATGTAAAATAACTACTTTAAATGTGAGGTCCATAATTGCAGCGAAATGCTTAATAAGCAAGCCTTGTGATCATTAATACAGGCGGCAAACATACCGGTTCATACTGGACTTGGGAAGGCTCATCAACAACGTCTTCGGATGTAGCATCAGCAGATGTAGCAGCACCTTTGCCGGTACATTTCTTCAACAAGTTAATAAACCACGCGTGCTGGCGCCACTGCTTTTCAAGTAACCCCTAACGCGAAGAAGTGCCGTCGCAGATGTGGCTTGGTTTCCTTCACACATTTGCAGGACGAAAGGCTTCCCCATTATTTCGATGCTGGAGAGCACACCAAAACGCGACGAGTCGTCCTCGATACGGTACTGGTTGTTGGGCACAAAGCCGCTCACCATGCAGACAGCTTCGTTCGCTGCAACCCGGTGTCCGCAGCGGCGAGCCGCGCGAACGTAATGTTCAGTAGTACTGTAGTAGTTAGATGCATTTCCTGGCTGACATTACACAGACTCGGCAGCGTCACACGTTCGAACCTTCAACAACCTCGGCCAGCGCGTTGCCCACAGGCGTGCGCGTTTGTCACGCCGCATATGCTCCGTGCAGACGTGCAGAAAACTACGCCCAGCTACCCCGCCTCCGCAGCAGACGCATCAAAAGCGAAACTCCCCAGTCGACTAAGTCGACCGCTTGCCTATCACGTGAGGGCCTATTTCCCATGATACTTCCTTTAAATTTTTTATGACTAGGCTTCAAGATTGTCACGTGACGCCCACTCCTAGTTTTTCTTTCCTCCATGTACTAGAATCACAAGCATTGTAAACAGCCGCCAGATTGTAAGACAAGCCTAAGTCGAAGCCAGCAGCAGCCAGCCGTTGCTGCAACTGACGCACACTGATGACGTAGGAACGTAGGAAAGGAAGTAGTAGAGAGGAAAAGGTGCGCCGCGGTGGTGTAGTGGTTGCGGTACTGCCACCCGAAAAACGCGGGTTCGATCCCGGCCGCGGCGGTCGCAATTTCGATGCCAGAGGCCCGTGTACTGTGCGTTGTCAGTGCACGTTAAAGAACCCCAGGTGATCTAAAATTCCGGAGCCCTCCACTACGACCTTTCTCTCTTCTCTATCTCTTTCACTTCATTTCCCCTTCCCCCACGGATGCTTAGCCGTGCTCCCTAATGGGCTGCAGAAATTAGCGTCCTTTCCTAACTCAACCACCACAATCAACCACAATCGGTATGCTATCCTGCACAAGAGGAAGGGGAGATTGAAAGTTGAGAGAAAAGAGAGAGAGAGAAAGGAAGCATCAGTGGCTCCTGCACGCTATGCGACATCACCGTTATAGTCGTTTGTGCAAGTCTCCTCAAGAAATTCAGCAGCGCCTTTGTCACATTCAGCTGTGATGGCTTCTGTGGTCGACATTTCACAATGGCATCGATCCGACATCGTCGCAGGTCAGGATGAGCAAGAGCGGACGCCAGCGATTGCCTCTGCATTTTATATAGAGGACAGTCGCATAAGATGTGTTGCAGCGTTCCTTCGCGACGACGGGTGTCACAAAGAGCGCTGTCGGCCATTCCGATCATAAACTGACAAGAATTCGTAAAAGCCACTCTTCGCCACAAACGATAAAATAGGGTGGCCTCTCCTTGGCGGAGTCCAGTTGGCATTCGAAAACGCCGTAAAGACGAGAGGTGGTGGTGTCGACTGGTCTGTTGGCTGCTTGAGACACTCCGCAGCAGTAGCGCACCCAGGATTTCTGCCAGGGGGGGTTCAATTTTTCACGAAGGGCTGAGCAAGCGATTACACAGTTGTTGCATGTGTAAAAAATGTAAATAAAAAGCCAAATAATAGTGACATCAGTGATGATGATTGTTTTTGTTATTTTTTCGACGTTTTGCAGACATTAGCTCCACATTCTTCTATAGGAGCAGTTACGGAGTGGGAGGGGGTTAGGTCGGCTTCAGGGGGGGGGGGGGGGTGACAACCCCCGAAACACCCCCCGTCGGTGCGCCACTGCTCCGCAGCGAGAGTGTAAGCTGTGCAGTCGCTTGGAGTTTCCTTGCAGCGTCGCACGTACCTCATCAGCGGTATATGGTCTCAACTTTTGTGTCTTCAAGTGCAGACCTGGCGGCATTGTCAGCGTGCTCGTTTCCAGCGACGCCGTATTGACAGCTGCCACTGAAACGTCAGGAACGTAGGGAAGCGCGCGTAGGGCACAGGGAGATGATGTGAAGTGTAGAGATCCAGCGGCAGCCCTTGTTATTTAACTGAAACATCTCAGAGGTTATAAATTCCTGAACTGGTAACATGTGGTGAATACAATGGTTGCTATATAAGCTTATGTAGCATCATGAACGTCCATGCTTTTGTTTACCGCTGCTTTGTTCGTGCTGAATATTTTTAATGTAGAGAGGTCTGATTTAAAATCGCACAACGTAAAACAGACGCAGAGCCGTGCACCGTGCTCTTTTGGAGGGATGCAGAAAATAGTGTATTTTCTCAACCTCAGCCCAGTGGTGCATCTCACCACAACAGCAGGGATTGATACAACCCCGCCCCCTCTCCTCCATCCTCGCGTTCTGGTAAAACCATGGGTACACCGCCCCGAAACCGAACTTCTGGATAAACAGGGGGATAAACACTTGCTCCAAAGCAGGGTGCCGATGTGTCACTCACCTTTGAAACTCAACTTTTCTGCCACCGTTTGGCAATATTAAGAAATTGCGGAGTTTATATTGCTTCTTAGGAATATGAAAAGCGCACAAGGAAGGCACTCCTAAGTTATAGGGGTCCAGTACTAAGAACTCAAAGAAAGAGAGGGGGCACCGCCAACTGTGGTGAACCTTCGCCTCCCCACACTAAATGAGTGCATCGGTGGCCTAATGGTTAGAGCGTCCGCCCTCCGGTGCGGTTGGATTCGATTCCCACTGCCGTCGGGCAGCCACCGGTTTTTTAAATGGGGAAAGATGTACCCTGACCTGGCACTCGGTGCTATGGGTAGTCTCCGGTCTCGTAAATGTGGCCTGTCCTTTACCTAGCTATCCACAGTTCCTTCCCCCACTTCTCCTTCCCCAGACACTGAGCCGCGCTCCCATAAGGGCCGCAGGAAACAGCGTCTTTCCACAACTCCAAAATCACTACTACTGCGCTATTTGAGAGCGCTACGAATTCTTCCGAACTACGAATTTCTTCCTTTCTTTTTATGTGAAGCTTTCATTGGCTACTATGCTGGGTTTCGATAGGCTGCTGAGAAGAAACCGATAACATATACGCAGGGTACTTTAGCACTGGAGTCCTACTTAGCCGTCTGCCTATTATTTCTCTTACCTAAGAATTATCGAGATGAGTAACCACAATTAGATGTCTTGCGGATATTATTTCGCATTGTAGTACACCGCTCGCATATTATAATGGTAGTCTTTAGAAGGTATGCTGCAAGCATTTGCAGGACGGTCTCACTTAAAAAGTAGGTTCAGTTATTTATACTGTACGTTTTAAAACAGTAAATCTCGCAAACGATTTCATTAAAGGCAGTTTTTAAAACCTTTGTGCGATAACAAAAATATCGTCAGCTTTGCAGTGAAGCTTCTCCCACACCGCCAGCCATTGTACCTCCGTGAATCTTCAAATAGTTCTTTGTACTTTCCATGTTACTAAAATCAAGCAGGGTTGACAGCAATAACATTTTGTTGTCTTCATTCGTTTATGAGAGTGAAACACGGAATGGACAATTCTTTACCGAGCTGAAATCAAGCGCTTGCAATGCAAACACCCGGCTTGTTCAGCTCAGTTCAGTGAAGTATCATGCGTAAAGCAGGCTCGGAAGCGAAATGAACTGTACCGCGGCCTTTTGCGGATGGAAGCGCTGAGAACCCACGCATTTTTGTCCATGCCTCTTCAGCACCTCACTGCTTAAAGTATTGAGCGACCCTGCTTATACAGATAAAAAGACTCAACAGCAGACGCCCCGCAGGCAACAAACATAACACAGCGCCATTTTGAAAAGGTCGATTTTGTTTGCTTCTGCGATTGGCTGGCGGTGTGACACTGACACGCGCCGTCCGTCGGCCCTTTTTGGCAACTGCTGTTTTTTTTTAAGTTGTGTCCTACTATGTAACAGTAGTTCTCGAATTAGATATTTAATTACATTTACGTAAATAAATCGAATTAACAAAAAATTACTCGCGGCTACTTCGAGTAATGCGAATGGTCGGAGCTTCTGGCCGACCTAACTTCTCCCGGTGCCTGATGTGTCACGTGACTGCAAATGTCGCATGGCGACCCATAACAGCTTTGGTGGTTCATGTCACGTGACTAGCTGTGACGTCATGTAGCGCGTCTAGATTGGTTTGGCGGGCAATGTCAGTTTGTGACGTCTCCCTCCTCAACCCCACGTTACACAACATCCCCTTACTTTCGCAACCCTGAATACTGTACGCTATGCTTCGCCCTCTCCCCTTCTTTCTTTGAGGGCATGAGCGCAAGACAAGTGTGCGGGCAAATGCCGTGCATTTCATTCATGCCTACGCCGCTGGAGGTTCGTCAGCCCACACCATTCCAACATCGCGTACTTTACTACCATTTCTGTAGGAAATGGTACTACAGTAACTACGCGATGCGAGAATTCAGCCCAGTGTCGGAGTCGTTTGGGTGTAGCATAGCAGCGAGACATCCTACTTGCCAAGATTGATGGCGCACTTCCTACGCGACCACGTGCAGTCCCACTGACAACGAACATCCCATCGCTAGCTTTTCTAGTCCATTTCCCGCTAGCTTCTCTGCCTTTCCTTATTTCTTCTCTAACCAGTAGCCATCCAGCCAATAGCATTTCCAAATACCATTACCATGTTACCATGCTGCCATGTTAACAAGCTAAGTGAGCCAAGGAGTCCCACTTAGCTTGTTCCACTTTGTGAGTAATGCCCTTTCTCTGCAGTTACATTAGTCTACCATTTTCACAGCCTCATTTCAGCTCGTTCTATTCTGAATATGATTGCCATGGTCACAGTTATGTTTTTCTTGTTCGTTTTCTCCTTGATGTGGATTGAAGTCCCGTCAAGGAGATGATCGACGTCGATGAAGCAGGAGGCAGGTTGGAGGTAATGAACTTGAAGGTATATTGCAGCGAAATATTCACAGTCATATGTACATCTTGCCGAAGCACACTGATGATAACATAGACATCAACAGCGTCTTACTCTTCTACTTAACTTTTCTTAAGTTAGAGCCTAGAACACTGTTACTACATACAACGAACCTAGTCTCACTGTTCGACCACCGAGTGGTTACGGCCCAGACAGAAGTTGCATCGTAGGGAGTCTTACTGATCGATCAGTTAAGTGATTACAGCCTAGACTGAAGGGAAACGAATCCCGTCCAGTCTTTAGTACCTTGCGGTAACAAAGAAAAAGGGGAGGTGGCCACTGCTGGTCCGCCTCAACCTTCTGTCTTCCAATCTCTTTATCCTCAGATTAAGCCACTCCCTAGTGGGCTGTCCATAATCTTGACAACAGCGTCTTTGCAGTTTAAACAGGCATTTTGGCATTCTTTCCCATCATGGCTCTCCCTCTCCTTATCCCACTGTTATGTTGCCGCTCATAAGGCGATCGTACAGAAGGGACGGCGTAGCACCGTACGCTATACAAAGCTTCTTTCTCGGCTCTCTCTCTCTGCATGGTCTTTGACAGCAATTATCAATGGAAAGCAAACGGCTTCCATTCAGCGGCTGGTCTCTCACGCTGGCCCCCAGGGGTTCCTGGTACGAGACCCTTCCCTTTCGCTGAACGTCGCTCGGGGGAGTCGCGCCTGCGCGACCGTACTTGTCCTCTCAGTGGCCGTTTCGGGGAAGAGCAGCTCGGACGCGTAGGAGGAGAATGCATGAAAAGTGCGCCGTCGCTTGAAGCGACAATGCGCTTGGCCCAACCAATTCTTTAACGACCAGCATGCGCTTTCGGCGCGCCGACTGGAACGAAGGGGTGAGTCGCAGCAGTGCACGGTCCGAACTGCGGGAAAGGCGAAGACACGCTGTGTTTCCTGGAACGACAGGGTTCGACTGGATGAGCGTGGGAGATGGCCCGAATGCCGCAGGACTGCTACGATACCGATATTTCGGTTGTGAGAATATCTGAGAGCGTGGGATAAGGAGAGGGAGAGCCATGATGGGAAAGAATGCCAAAAGGCCTGTTTAAACTGCAAAGACGCTGCTGTCGACCTTAGGGACAACCCACTAGGGAGTGGCTTGATCTGAGGGTAAACAGATTGGATAACAGAAGGTTGAGGCGGACCAGCAGTGGCCACCTCCCCTCTTTGTTACCGTAAGGTACTAAAGACTGGACGGGATTCGTTTCCCTTCAGTCTAGGCTTTAATCACTTAACTGATCGATCAGTAAGACTCCGTACGATGCAACTTCTGTCTGGGCCGTAACCACTCGGTGGTCGAACAGTGAGACTAAGTTCGTTGTATGTAGTAACAGTGTTCTAGGCTCTAACTTAAGAAAAGTTAAGTAGAAGAGTAAGACGCTGTTGATGTCTATGTTATCATCGGTGTGCTTCGGCAAGATGTACATATGACTGTAAATATTTCGCTGCAATATACCTTCAAGTTCATTACCTCCAACCTGCCTCCTGCTTCATCGACGTCGATCATCTCCTTGACGGGACTTCAATCCACATCAAGGAGAAAACGAACAAGAAAAACATAACTGGCGCAGTCGGACAGGGATCGGCGAAGCTCTACAGCACCAGACACTGAACCAGTGCCGAGGAGACCGAGGGGCAAGGCATCCGTCAGCCACCAGCGGCAACGTCGAGACGATCCCACAACAGCCAACTCCGGCACCGTGGAAGAGATCCAGGAACGACAGTGCATACAGGAAAGGATGAGCAGGATTTCTTGCGTTTTTCTCTAGTTGGCATGGCAGTTTATGTGTAGAGCACATGGTGAGAACACGCGGGGGTGCTGAAACAATGGCGTCTAATGGAGATGAAGGTGCGAGTGCGGTAGCAATGGATCGGAGTCGAGAGCCATCAAATCATGGTATTCTAAATTCTGATCAGTCAAATGAGGCGAGAGTGCCTACTCAGAGGCAAGAATCGATGCAGCAGGCATCTCAGGTTTTGCCGAATTTAAGTGAAACGAGAACGCTCGAACTTGAAATTCAAAGGCTCAATCTCCAGACTGAGTACGAAAAGCTATTGCAAAGTAGAATGAACGCGGAACGTCTCAATGGCACGTTGTCCAACTCTGGGTCGGAGACGGGCGATCGGGGGCGACGGTGTTTCGATTCTCTCCAGCAATGTGCAGAAGTGCTGAAAGGGTTCCGCCTGCCGAGTGACGCGGATGTGCCATTATGGTTTGAGGAAGTAGAAAAACTATTTGCTACTTACCAAGTACCGTATGAGAGTCGCGTGCATTTGGTTATACCAGCACTAACTGAACGAGTTCGTTACTTACTGCGTAACCTCAACTCTGAAGAGAGTGCAGATTACGAGGCAGTTAAAGCAGCAGTACTGACGGAACTGAAGCTTTGTCCGGCAGAGTATCTGCAGAGGTTCGAAAGAGCGGTAAAGCGGAAGAAACGTGGGCGCAGTTCGCGTCCCGCATGAAAACTTATTTCTCCTACTACCTTCAAGTGAGAGAGGCCGACACAGTAAAAGTGATGGCAGAACTCATGGTTGCTGACCGTATAAAATCGGGCCTTAGCACGGAGGGCCTTGAGTATGTGAGACTAAGAGAAGGCGAGGGATAGCTTAGGCCAACTGAGATCGCTAAAGTGCTGCAAACTTTCGAACAAGCGAAAGGAAAAGGGCGTGCTTCAAAGCAACCAACTGTAGAAATGGGGCAGAAGCCGGCAACACGAGTAGAGAAAGGGGCTCTGAAGTGCCACTTATGTCACGGCTCAGGCCATTTCGCTAAAGAGTGCCCGAAGTCCAGTGATAAGGAGAGCAACCCGAAGAAGGCTACCGAGCCAAAGCGGAAGGGCCAAAAGGTAACGTTATCCCACGAGACGGAAACTGAAATACCTGATGGAGTACTTAGCGCAAAGGTGAAGTCTCTAAAACACGAGGGTGAAGGCACAAATAAACTGCAGTTAATTCCCGTATCATGTGCAGGTATATCCGCAGATGCAATTTTGGATACAGGGAGTGAAATAACTGTCTTTCGGGAGAGTCTGCTTCCGAGAAGTTTAGTAGAGCCGTCTGGCAAGGTGAGATTGGTGTCTGCTTTTGGTAAAACTATCGAGGCAAGGCTAGTTACGTTGCCGGTCAAATTAAATAGCCCGAGAGAGGTTACGGAGCCTCAGAGCGTCGACCTACTCTGCGCGTTAACTGATGAGCTCGTCGAGGGCACAGATTGTTTGTTGACCGAGGAAGATTGGAAACTTTTGTCGAAGGCCAGCAGCCCTCTGGCACCCTGTCGAGCACCGGCCGAGCCTGCTCCCGAGGCAGAACAAGCAGTAGAGAAACCAAAGGTCGTGGCATGCAATCTTACTTTGGAGAAGAAAGACGTTTCCGGCGAAGATGCGCAAATTGATGAAGAAAGGGAGGCATCATTAGGCCAGACAGAAGAGTTCCGCAAAGTGCAGTTGGGTGACACTACGCTAAAGAAATGTTGGGAAGATGCGCGTAGTGGGAAATCCGGCATGTTCATTTCAGACGGACTGTTATATCACTGCGACTCAATAGCAGGCACTCGAGTGAGTCACCTAGTTGTCCCCAAAGATAAGCGCACTGAGGTGATACACTTAGCCCATGAGTCGCTATGCGGGGGGCACCTGGGGCCAAAGAAAACAAGAGCTCGCATTAGGTATAATTTTTTTTGGCCAGGTATGGGGAAGGAGATATTAGAGCATTGTCGTTCGTGCCATGAACGTCAAATTCGGTCAGACAGGCGTCGCACAGATAAAGTGCCTATAACTCCGCTCACTAGACCCGAGCACCCTTTCCAAGTTGTCAATGTAGATGTGATCGGACCCCTGGACACACCGTTAGCGAGAGGGCATAAGTACGCGCTGTGCTTAGTGGACCTTTGCACGAGGTGGCCGGAGGTGGTTACACTGCGCTCTTTGACCGCTAAGGCGACTTGTGATGCACTGATTGAGATATTCAGTCGCACAGGCGTTCCGGAGATGATCTGCTCCGATTAGGGCACTAATTTCAAATCTCAGCTCACGCAAACGATGATAGAGAAATAGGTTGCACGCCAAGGTTCTCAACCCCAGAACACCCAGAGAGTAATGGAGTTGTAGAGAGGTGGAACCGAGTACTGAAAAACATGTTGTATCAGGTCATTCAGAGAGACTCCAAGAATTGGGACAAATTGATCCCAATGGTTTTATGGGCTTATCGGGAAGTTCCCCATGAGGTAACCGGAGTAGCTCCGTTTCGTCTATTGTATGGAAGGAATCCCACGGGACCGCTTCTAATACTGCAGAGGACTTGGACGGGAGAAATGCCGGTGCCCGCAACATTGAGAGAAAGCCCCGCTAAGTATTTACAGCAACTTAAGGAGCACTTAAAGCATCTCGACATTATTGTTAATGTCTTAGAGAAGGCGGGACTGAAAGCCAGTCCGGAGAAGTGTCAGATTGCGCGATCCCATATACATTACCTGGGGCATATTGTCGGTTCAGGGACACACGCACCAGACCCTGAAAAAATAGCAGCGATTAAGAACCTGGTACCACCGCGCACCAAAAAGGAACTACGCAGCCTGTTAGGACTGTGCGGTTACTATCGCGAGTACGTCCGAGGATATGCAGAGGTGACGAGCCCGCTCACGCTGTTAACAAAGAAAGCGGTACCTAATAAGATACCTTGGCCGGAGGAAGCTCAGGCAGCATTTGAGATGCTCAAACAATCTTTGTGCGAGGCCGTGGCGCTAAACACCCCAGAGCCATCTCAGCCCTACTGGCTTTTCACAGACGCCTCAGCTACGGCGGCCGGAGCATGTTTGGCGCAAATGTCAGCTGGGGGGGGGGAGAGAAGCCTATCGCCTTTGCAAGCCACCGCTTCTCACCGACCCAGATGCGTTGGTCGACAAATGAGAGGGAAGCGTTCGCAATAATATGGGCCTTAAAGAAGTTTGACTACTGGCTTTTCGGTGCCATAGTAAACGTCGTTTCCGACCACAATCCGCTGTCGTACCTCACAACTTCTACTCCGCACGGGGCGAAATTGACAAGATGGGCGCTGGCGTTACAGCGATATCATGTCTCGGTACAACATCGGAAGGGTATATGTAACGGGAATGCGGATGCATTATCGAGGCTCCAGAATACTTTGTGGAAGCCATCAGAATAACAGTGCCATGCCAACTGAGGGGGGGCGTGAATGTTCCTGCCCACCCGCTGCTGTATATTGTGGACTGTGTGATTGACAATCCAAGAAACAGGCACTAGTGGTCTTACTGCTTGAAGCAGCAATGGTGTGCTTGATCGTTTAGCATGTATTTGTTTTCGTTTCTTGTATTCTCCTGTCGTGTTGTCTCGCAATTGTGTTTGATGTTTGTGTATACTGTTGTATGCTTAGAAAGTTCAGTGACCTAATCGCGGCAGTGATTTATCGTACCACTGAGCTTAGAACAGCCCAACGTACTCTTAAGGGGGACGTGTTATGATGCGGCTCATAAGGCGACCGTACAGAAGGGGCGGCGTAGCACCGTGCGCTATACAAAGCTTCTTTCTCGGCTGTCTCTCTGCATGGTCTTTGACAGCAATTATCAATGGAAAGCAAACGGCTTCCATTGAGCGGCTGGTCTCTCACGCTGGCCCCCAGGGGTTCCTGGTACGAGACCCTTCCCTTTCGCTGAACGTCGCTCGGGGGGGTCGCGCCTGCGCGACCGTACTTGTCCTCTCAGTGGCCGTTTCGGGGAAGAGCAGCTCGGACGCGTAGGAGGAGAATGCATGAAAAGTGCGCCGTCGCTTGAAGCGACAATGCGCTTGGCCCAACCAATTCTTTAACGACCAGCATGCGCTTTCGGCGCGCCGACTGGAACGAAGGGGTGAGTCGCAGCAGTGCACGGTCCGAACTGCGGGAAAGGCGAAGACACGCTGTGTTTCCTGGAACGACAGGGTTCGACTGGATGAGCGTGGGAGATGGCCCGAATGCCGCATGGCTGCTACGATACCGATATTTCGGTTGTGAGAATATCTGAGAGCGTGGGATAAGGAGAGGGAGAGCCATGATGGGAAAGAATGCCAAAAGGCCTGTTTAAACTGCAAAGACGCTGCTGTCGAGCTTAGGGACAACCCACTAGGGAGTGGCTTGATCTGAGGGTAAACAGATTGGATAACAGAAGGTTGAGGCGGACCAGCAGTGGCCACCTCCCCTCTTTGTTACCGTAAGGTACTAAAGACTGGACGGGATTCGTTTCCCTTCAGTCTAGGCTTTAATCACTTAACTGATCGATCAGTAAGACTCCGTACGATGCAACTTCTGTCTGGGCCGTAACCACTCGGTGGTCGAACAGTGAGACTAAGTTCGTTGTATGTAGTAACAGTGTTCTAGGCTCTAACTTAAGAAAAGTTAAGTAGAAGAGTAAGACGCTGTTGATGTCTATGTTATCATCGGTGTGCTTCGGCAAGATGTACATATGACTGTAAATATTTCGCTGCAATATACCTTCAAGTTCATTACCTCCAACCTGCCTCCTGCTTCATCGACGTCGATCATCTCCTTGACGGGACTTCAATCCACATCAAGGAGAAAACGAACAAGAAAAACATAACTCCCACACTCTCAGATATTCTCACAGTCGAAATATCGGTATCGTAGCAGCCCTGCGGCATTCGCGCCATCTCCCAGGCTCATCCAGTCGAACCCTGTCGTTCCAGGAAACACTGCGTGTCTTCGCCTTTCTCGCAGTTCGGACCGTACATTGCTGCGACTCAACCCTTCGTTCCAGTCGGCGCGCCGAAAGCGCATAATGGTCGTTAAAGAATTGGTTGGGCCAAGCGCATTGTCGCTTCAAGCGACGGCGCACTTTTCTTGCATTCTCCTCCTACGCGTCCGAGCTGCTCTTCGGCGAAACGGCCACTGAGGGGACAAGCACGGTCGCGCAGCCGCGACCCCCCCGAGCGACGTTCAGCGAAAGGGAAGGGTCTCGTACCAGGAACCCCTGGGGGCCAGCGTGGGAGACCAGCCGCTCAATGGGAGCAGTTTGCTTTCCCTTGATAATTGCTGTCAAAGACCACGCAGAGAGAGAGCCGAGAAAGAAGCTTTGTATAGCGTACGGTGCTACGCCGTCCCTTCTGTACGGTCGCCTTATGAGCGGCAACATAACACGTCCCCCCTTAAGAGTACGCTGGGCTGTTCTAAGCTCAGTGGTACGATAAATCACTGCCGCGATTAGGTCACTGGACTTTCTAAGCATACAACAGTATACACAAACATCAAACACAATTGCGAGACAACACGACAGGAGAATACAAGAAACGAAAACAAATACATGCTAAACGATCAAGCACACCATTGCTGCTTCAAGCAGTAAGATCACTAGTGTCTGTTTCTTGGATCGTCAATCACACAGTCCACAATATACAGCAGCGCGTGGGCAGGAGCATTCACGTTCCCCCCTCAGTTGGCATGGCACTGTTATTCTGATGGCTTCCATAAACTATTCTGGAGCCTCGATAATGCATCCGCATTCCCGTTACATATACCCTTCCGATGTTGTACCGACACATGATATCGCTGTAAAGCCAGCGCCCATCTTGTCAATTTCGCCCCGTGCGGAGTAGAAGTTGTAAGGTACGACAGCGGATTGTGGTCGGAAACGACGTTTACTATGGCACCGAAAAGCCAGTAGTCAAACTTCTTTAAGGCCCATATTATTGCGAACGCTTCCCTCTCAATTGTCGACCAACGCATCTGGGTCGGTGAGAAGCGGTGGCTTGCAAAGGCGATAGGCTTCTCTTCTCCCTCAGATGTTTCAACGCGGTAAGAGTGTCCGCGCTCACGTCCAACCACTGTGAATGGGCCTAGCCATTTAGGTGACATCTTACAATTCCGATCATTGTCGAAAACCCCAACCTGGTCGCCAACGTTAAAAGCTTTGAGCCTGGTGCTGCGATTATAGGCACTGGCGTAACTCTCCTGATGAGTTGCACTAGTTAGCTCAGCAATATTAGCGGCCGTCTCGAGCTGCTCCTTAAATTGCTGTAAATACTCAGCGGGGCTTTCTCTCAGTGTTGCGGGCACCGGCATTTCCCCCGTCCACGTCCTCTGCAGTATTAGAAGCGGTCCCGTGGGATTCCTTCCATACAATAGACGAAACGGAGCTACTCCGGTTACCTCATGGGGAACTTCCCGATAAGCCCATAAAACCATTGGGATCAATTTGTCCCAATTCTTAGAGTCTCTCTGAATTACATGATACAACATGTTTTTCAGTACTCGGTTCCACCTCTCTACAACTCCATTACTCTCTGGGTGTTCTGGGGTTGAGAACCTTGGCGTGCAACCTAATTTCTCCATCATCGTTTGCGTGAGCTGAGATTTGAAATTAGTGCCCTGATCGGAGCAGATCATCTCCGGAATGCCTGTGCAACTGAATATCTCAATCAGTGCATCACAAGTCGCCTTAGCGGTCAAAGAGCACAGTGGAACCACCTCCGGCCACCTCGTGCAAAGGTCCACTAAGCACAGCGCGTACTTATGCCCTCTCGCTGACGGTGTCTCGAGGGGTCCGATCACATCTACATTGACAACTTGGAAAGGGTGCTCGGGCCTAGTGAGCGGAGTTATAGGCACTTTATCTGTGCGACGCCTGTCTGACCGAATTTGACATTCATGGCACGAACGACAATGCCCTAATATCTCCTTCGCCACACCTGGCCAAAAAAAATTATACCTAATGCGAGCTCTTGTTTTCTTTGGCCCCAGGTGCCCCCCGCATAGCGACTCATGGGCTAAGTGCATCACCTCAGTGCGCTTATCTTTGGGGACAACTAGCTGACTCACTCGAGTGCCTGCTATTGAGTCGCAGTGATATAACAGTCCGTCTGAAATGAACATGCCGGATTTCCCACTACGCGCATCTTCCCAACATTTCTTTAGCGTAGTGTCACCCAACTGCACTTTGCGGAACTCTTCTCTCTGGCCTAATGATGCCTCCCTTTCTTCATCAATTTGGGCATCTTCGCCGGAAACGTCTTTCATCTCCAAAGTAAGATTGCATGCCACGACCTTTGGTTTCTCTACTGCTTGTTCTGCCTCGGGAGAAGGCTCGGTCGGTGCTCGACAGGGTGCCAGAGGGCTGCTGGCCTTCGACAAAAGTTTCAAATCTTCCTCGGTCAACAAACAATCTGCGCCCTCGACGAGCTCATCAGTTAACGCGCAGACTAGGTCGACGCTCTGAGGCTCCGTAACCTCTCGCGGGCTATTTAATTTGACCGGCAACGTAGCTAGCCTTGCCTCGATAGTTTTACCAAAAGCAGACACCAATCTCACCTTGCCAGACGGCTCTACTAAACTTATCGGAAGCAGACTCTCCCGAAAGACAGTTATTTCACTCCCTGTATCCAAAATTGCATCTGCGGATATACCTGCACATGGTACGGGAAGTAACTGCAGTTTATTTGTGCCTTCACCCTCGTGTTTCAGAGACTTCACCTTTGCGCTAAGTACTCCATCAGGTATTTCTGTTTCCGTCTCGTGGGATAACGTTACCTTTTGGACCTTCCGCTTTGGCTCGGTAGCCTTCTTCGGGTTGCTCTCCTTATCACTAGACTTCGGGCACTCTTTAGCGAAATGGCCTGAGTCGTGACATAAGTGGCACTTCAGAGCCCCTTTCTCTACTCGTGTCGCCGGCTTCTGCCCCATTTCTACAGTTGGTTGCTTTGAAGCACGCCCTTTTCCTTTCGCTTGTTCGAAAGTTTGCAGCACTTTAGCGATCTCAGTTGGCCTAAGCCATCCCTCGCCTTCTCTTAGTCTCACATACTCAAGACCCTCCGTGCTAAGGCCCGATTTTATGCGGTCAGCAACCATGAGTTCTGCCATCACTTTTACTGTGTCGGCCTCTCTCACTTGAAGGTAGTAGGAGAGATAAGTTTTCACGCGGGACGCGAACTGCGCCCACGTTTCTTCCTTCCGCTTTACCGCTCTTTGGAACCTCTGCAGATACTCTGCCGGAGAAAGCTTCAGTTGCGTCAGTACTGCTGCTTTAACTGCCTCGTAATCTGCACTCTCTTCAGAGTTGAGGTTACGCAGTAAGTAACGAACTCGTTCAGTTAGTGCTGGTATAACCAAATGCACGCGACTCTCATACGGTACTTGGTAAGTAGCAAATAGTTTTGCTACCTCCTCAAACCATAATGGCACATCCGCGTCACTCGGCAGGCGGAACCCTTTCAGCACTTTTGCACATTGCAGGACAGAATCGAAACACCGTCGCCCCCGATCGCCCATCTCCGACCCACAGTTGGACAACGTGCCATTGAGACGTTCCGCGTTCATTCTAGTTTGCAATAGCTTTTCGTACTCAATCTGGAGATTGAGGTTTTGAATTTCAAGTTCGAGCGTTCTCGTTTCACTTGAATTCGGCAAAACCTGAGATGCCTGCTTCATCGATTCTAGCCTCTGAGTAGGCACTCTCGCCTCATTTGACTGATCAGAATTTAGAATACCATGATTTGATGGTTCTCGACTCCGATCCATTGCTACCGCACTCGCACCTTCATCTCCATTAGACTCCATTGTTTCAGCACCCCCGCGTGTTCTCACCATGTGCTCTACACATAAACTGCCATGCCAACTAGAGAAAAACGCAAGAAATCCTGCTCAACCTTTCCTGTATGCATTGTCGTTCCTGGATCTCTTCCACGGTGCCGGAGTTGGCTGCTGTGGGATCGTCTCGACGTTGCCGCTGGTGGCTGACGGATGCCTTGCCCCTCGGTCTCCTCGGCACTGGTCCAGTGTATGGTGCTGTAGAGCTTCGCCGATCCTGTCGACTGCGCCAGTTATGTTTTTCTTGTTCGTTTTCTCCTTGATGTGGATTGAAGTCCCGTCAAGGAGATGATCGACGTCCATGAAGCAGGAGGCAGGTTGGAGGTAATGAACTTGAAGGTATATTGCAGCCAAATATTTACAGTCATATGTACATCTTGCTGAAGTACACTGATGATAACATAGACATCAACAGCGTCTTACTCTTCTACTTAACTTTTCTTAAGTTAGAGCCTAGAACACTGTTACTACATACAACGAACCTAGTCTCACTGTTCGACCACCGAGTGGTTACGGCCCAGACAGAAGTTGCATCGTACGGAATCTTACTGATCGATCAGTTAAGTGATTACAGCCTAGACTGAAGGGAAACGAATCCCGTCCAGTCTTTAGTACCTTGCGGTAACAAAGAAAAAGGGGAGGTGGCCACTGCTGGTCCGCCTCACCCTTCTGTCATCCAATCTCTTTATCCTCAGATTAAGCCACTCCCTAGTGCGCTGTCCCTAATCTTGACAGCAGCGTCTTTGCAGTTTAAACAGGCATTTTGGCATTCTTTCCCATCATGGCTCTTCCTCTCCTTATCCCACGCTCTCAGATATTCTCACAGTCGAAATATCGGTATCGTAGCAGCCCTGCGGCGTTCGCGCCATCTCCCAGGCTCATCCAGTCGAACCCTGTCGTTCCAGGAAACACTGCGTGTGTTCGCCTTTCTCGCAGTTCGGACCGTACATTGCTGCGACTCAACCCTTCGTTCCAGTCGGCGCGCCGAAAGCGCATGCTGGTCGTTAAAGAATTGGTTGGGCCAAGCGCATTGTCGCTTCAAGCGACGGCGCACTTTTCTTGCATTCTCCTCCTACGCGTCCGAGCTGCTCTTCCGCGAAACGGCCACTGAGGGGACAAGCACGGTCGCGCAGCCGCGACCCTCCCGAGCGACGTTCAGCGAAAGGGAAGGGTCTCGTACCAGGAACCCTTGGGGCCAGCGTGGGAGACCAGCCGCTCAATGGGAGCAGTTTGCTTTCCCTTCATAATTGCTGTCAAAGACCATGCAGAGAGAGAGCCGAGAAAGAAGCTTTGTATAGCCTACGGTGCTACGCCGTCCCTTCTGTACGGTCGCCTTATGAGCGGCAACATAACAGTCACTTTGTACAAACAGCCATTGCCATCAGCCTTGTATTGTACTGTAAATATTGTACTGTCAATAAAAAAATCATTGCAAGCCAAGTTATATTATGGTCTTCCTGGGTGGTTGTGTTGTTGAAGTACATCCTGGATACAGCTGAAGAAGTACATACTGGATGTATGTTGTGGGGTGCCTGCTTTTACTAATACTAGTAGCCTACAATAAAAGCCCTGGAGGTACAACCCTTGATATCTTTCCTTTAAGAGCAGAGAAGGCACCCTTTTCCTGGTTTCGCTTAACCGGAGAACTAGTACCTTCTAGACGTGTCCACTTGATCTTGCAGAACACCCCTGCACCACCCTCAAGGAAGAAAGTGCAATCACACATAATTTAACAACTAATTTTTCTCCTCGCCTACATATCATATCTATTGTCGTTCCGCTGTGATGTAGCCTCTAGCGCCAATACTCTATCGCCGACATGTTCAGCTTTTCCGTGCTGATATCGCAAGCTGCCCCTGAAACTCATGGCCTCCTGCAGGGTAGTGTCCACAGCTACACCTGGGTGGACATCTGTACATTCAATCAAAATATGATCTGTCGTTTCCCTAGCTTTTCCACAGCACGTACATATATCCCCTCCTTTATTGAATTTCGCTCTGTAGCTTCAAGTTCTCAGGCAACCTGGCCTTGCTTCAAACAGTAAAGCGCTTCTCTTTGAATTATCCTAAAATTTTCTCTTGATGTTGTCCTTCCCTTTTCTGTAGTTGTTCAATACCGGCTTCTTCTCCATTCATGCTATCCAATCCGACTTCTCCGCCGCTCTGACCACGCTCTTAACGCTCCTTTTCGTCCCATCCGTTCCGTTACAGGCTGTATGCTTACTGGTAAGCCTCCTAGTTCTCTTCCTCCTTTGTGACTCAACGTTCTTACTATACAAATACCTGAATACTTTCGCTGCCCATCTACTTTCTTTCATATTCCTTAATCTCTGTTCGTACCTAATTTTACTCTGAGCTTCCCTTCCCTCAGAGTCAGACCATCTCATATCCCCCTTAACAGCCTCATTTGTGGTCTTCCCATGGCCGCCCAATGCGAGACGTCCGACCGTCCTCTGATTAACGTCCAGCCCTGATTGTACCTCTGACCTCATGCACACCACTGAGTTTCCGAATGTAAGTGCTGGCACCATTACACCTTTCCACAAATCATAGCTTTTTGTTGTACTTCTATTCCCATCATTTACCCATATCCCGAGGTATTTGTACTCTCGTACTCAGGGTATCTCCTCGCCCTGTATTGATATGGTGTGATAGTTGCTGATATCGAATGTCATCCAGCGGCATTTTGTCACACTAAATTTTAGCCCTAAATCTTCACTTTCCCGACCATTTATATTAACCAGACCCTGCAAATCTGTTCGACTGTCTGCGAATAGCACAATATCGTCTGCATAAAACAACCCGGGGAGCTTTTGTTCTATCACTATACCTGCCTGTCTGTGCGACAGATTAAAACCAACATTGCTCTTCTCTAATGCTTTCTCCATTCTTCTCATGTAAAGCATGAATAATAGTGGGGACAGCGGGTATCCCTGCCTCAACCCTTTACCTATATCAACGGCCTCCATTCTACCATTACTCGCCATACCTTTCCATTCCACAAATACTCTATTTCCACTGTATATTTCCTTTAAGAGCTCTATACAGTCATCCCCTATACCAGCCTCTTTCATTATGTCCCATGAAATATTCCGATTTACATTGTCGTACGCACCCTTAATATCCAAAAATGCCAAATGTAAAGGTCTGTTCTCTTTTCCGGCTATTTCTATACACTGCGTAGGCGCAAAAAGGTTATCATCTAATCTCAGTGTCGACTCTAAATCCATTTTGGAGTTCGCCAAAAGTGCCATTAATTAAGCTCTGTCCATATCTGCATTTTTAATTTATTTGCCTGCATCGCCAACCTGTAGAGTACTGATGTAATGGTCAGTGGTCTATATGAGCGAATGTTATTTTTCTCTCCTTTGCCCTTATAAATGAACTTCATCCTACTTTGACGCCAACTGTTCGGTATTCGCCTGTCCTTGAAGCTTTTTTCAATTGCTTTTAACAGGGCTTCTTTGCTGTTTCTCCCGAGCTCATTTATTACAGTAATGCTAACCCCATCTAATCCTGTGGTGTTCGTTTGGGAATCTTTTCCTCCGCCTTCTTCCAATTGAAATTTTCCAGAACTAGTTCTTCCACTTGGTCTTCCTTGCTACTGTTACACGTCGTAAAGGGAGGCTCGTCATTTTTCTTAAAGGAATCGGCTGTTGCATTTCGAATATAAGTCAATGCGTCGTACCCCTCCAATTTATTTCCTTCTTCATCCACAATATGCCAATGCATAGTTACAGTTTTCTTCCCCAGCGATTGCAGGTAGTTCCAGAAAAGCCCAGATGTGTCCTTCTTTTCGCGAATGTCTGATATCCAACGTTCACTTTGGCCTTTAATCTTGGCTTCAACTAAACTCTGTATCGGGGCTTTTTTCTCGAGATATGTTTCCCATTTTTGTTTGAGTTCGTCTTGTGGCCTCTGCTCCTTTTTTGCCTGCCTATGTATTCGAGATGCTTCCCGTCGATTCTGAATTGCGTCCCGAATTTCCCTGTTCCACCATCGTGCTGGCTTTCGCTTTCCCCTCCAGCAACTCTTTTGTTACTCTTTCGTAATTTCCGTCCTTATTAGATTAAGAAGCTCATTATAATCCCACACTTTGCCTTTTGTTCTGCTCACTATGTCCTCGATTGTAGCGACTACGTTCCTAATTTGTCTTTCACTTAGAAAAGAGCTGCCGGACTTTAATTCGATGCTCTCTTTACAATCTACATCACCATTTGCAAAGTTATGCGTTTGTGGTCACTTCCCAAGCTGCTACTCCCTTCCTCATCTATGCTCATTCGTCTCAACTTGTGAATTCCCTCTGTCATGAGGCAGTAATCGATTGTTGACTGCCTGCTTCCGACCTCCCATGTTACCTGCCCATCGCACTTAGGACTCATGTTAACTATATCGATACTATGTTGCTCGCAGAGCTCTACCATCAACTTCCCGTTATAATCTGTATATCCATCGAGGTCATGCTCAAGAGCATTCATATCTCCTAAGAGGATTATTTCGGCCCAGTTACCAAATTTTTGAATATCCTCGCTTATGCAATTCACTAAATCCTGATTTTTCTCTTTGCAGTTATTTCCAGTCCACATGTAAACTACACCCAACATAGTTTTCTTCCCGCATACCGTTCCAGATACCCAGAGTCGGTCCTCACATGTCCGAGTAACCCTACACCAGTTTGCTTCCCGATGAATTAGCATACCGATTCTCCCACCTTTTCTTTCTGATTTTGTCCTGTTGCACCCTTCCCACACATAATTTGCAATAATTGGTGCCTCTTCCGAGTCCCGAAGATGCGTTTCTGTAACGGCGTACACCGCTATCTGTTCTCTGTTCAACTAACCATTTTGTCGGTTTTCTGCCACCTTGCATATTTATGTAGCTTATTAAACCACACTGCAATTTCTTTCTCTCTTTCCCCTTTGCGCTTCTCCTTTGTTAAAAATTCTGTGTTCCAAAGGGTCCCTCATAGATGTTTCTTCCCTTTCTACCATGGGCACTTGAGGGCTCGTGTGCCCCCTAAAAAAGCTACTGCGCGTCCTGCTAGGCGCCAGCCCACCTCATGCCCAAGTTTACGGCCAAAGTGGATTCCATCTCTCTGGAAACCACCCCATCTGTGCACTTCTCTGTTTATGTCGAAAACCTCGAAGCCTTTATCTCCAATAACCCGCCAAATCGTTTCGTTGGCGGTGACAACTGCTCTTTGCAGGTTTCGGTCTTTCAAGGGTACCTCGGGGATTGTGCATACCACAATTTGCACCTGGGGGGACACTTCCCACAACTCATCTACTCCCTTCGTTAACCTCTTCTCTATTTCTGGGGTCCTTTCGTTCAACACGTTGTTCAACCCGCCAGCTATCACAACCAAACTGGGCCCCTGATCTCTACGAGTCAGCTCTTCCCTTGCTTGTTGCATTACTGTCCCCAACATTTTTCCTGGAAACGTCCCTACAGCTACTCTTCGGTCTCCTTTCAGCTTCTCCTGAATCGTTTGCGAGCATCGAGCCAGGTTGGAGTCACCCGCTATTATTACCTTCTCCAGCTGCCCTGCTGCCTTTGTCTGCTCTGGACATTTGGACTGACTTTCAGGGTGAGGTTCAGGTGGTCTTTTGTCCGCTCGCTCTTTCACGAGAGCTGCGCTGTAGGTCCAGCCCCGCTTTTGTGCTCCTTTTGTCGACTTTTCTTGTGGGGTCAATGACGTTCCCTCTCCATGATAGTCACCTGACTCTTTCTTATTCTGCATGGTGACCTTTGTCAGCTGCTCCTCGGTTGTTCTGAGCCTTTCGTCGATCTCCTTTCGCATTTGGCGTTCCGCCTCTAAAGCGTCCTCCAGCTCGCCTACTCGCTTTGCTGGAATTTCGCCATAATCGCACACTGGCTACATGACACTTCTACTTCGCATGCCCCATCATATCCGCAAACATCTACTTTGGCTCCCACGCCACACTCTGTACACTTCACCGCATTTTTCGCCATGATTAGCGCGATGAACAGCCACACACTCGTCAAAAATTAGGCCTCCTAATAATTTACCACGCACACCTCATGCGGTTATTAGTGGTGCACCCCTACACTGTCCTAGGCCTCAAACGTATATTTTACAAATTCATTCAGTACACCGCACGAAAAATGCACGTATACGATAAATCAGGAGGCTGCAAGCGTCAGGCAAACTAAATGTCCCGATATATCCTCAATGCACCAAGGCAGTTCTTCCGCCTTGTGCAATGACAGCGTGCACAAATAAAATTAGAAATAAAAGTGGCCCAAAACTGGTACTACTAAATCTCTTCAGTTTACTTCCCCCGACCGATCCTCTTATCACCCAATACAACCTTCTCCAACTCACACAAACAACAGCGCCACTAAAGGCCGACCACGTGGCCTTGACAAAAAGAAAAAAGCAGACCCATGCTCGGGGAAATGCCGGACACAAAGAAAGGCGCAACAAGAAAAAGACTACTTTCCTCTCTTACACGGTCTAAAAAGGTAAAAAACAACCGCAAGGAAGAAAAATCACTTGTCTATTACAACCTGACACCCAAACGATAGCAACTGAAAATACCTATCACGTGCTATCGAAAAGAAAAACCAGTATGCGGGTAAAATACTGGACACAAAGTAAAGCACAAGAAATAATACTACTTTCCCCTACTATTCAATGTAAAAATTCAAAAAAATCACGCAGAAACACTCATCGACTGGCGTCTTCCGGGAGCTCTCGCTACCCCCGTCCTTCCCTACGCCCGTTCTTCCATCGCCACAAACGATGTCAAATGCGGCAGCGCTACGCGCCGCGGCTGCGCCACAAACATGAAAAACAATCTCATGCGCCTTTCCGGCCATTTCCAGCATACCGAAGTTAGCCGCGACGACATTGTGAGTTTTGGTGACGTCAGAAGAGTCCGAGCTCCGCTGATTGGTCGAAGGTGAAATTCGACTTCCGCTTAGTCTGCTAGCAAATGCACGCGCTCCCTGTTTGTTTCTTTTTCCCCGTAGTGTGTCGTTCGTGTGGGGTTCGCGTGTGCACGCTTGTGAATTCGTAAATGCGCTACGCTACGCAAGTGCAATTCAGGTACAGCCGACTAGAAACCTGCAGCAACCGTCAGAACACGATGGCTAGCGCTAGCACAGAGCGTTGGCACAGCACCAACAAAACACTTGCGCGAAGGCGGGAGCCTGGCGGAGGCGCGTCAACCGGATACGCGTCATCGGCGATGTATGTAAGTTACGTGACATTCGGAGGAGCACTCGGCGAGGTGGCACCGGTAAGCGGCAGGTGTGGCGCAGGAGAGAGAGAAACTAGCCAGCGCAGCGCTTTAATAATCAAACACGTGTAACTTCGCTACTTCGGCACCGTTTTCAAAAATTCTTGCGGCTACGTGATGATTGCGGACACAGGCACAAAAGCAACACCACAACTAAATTTTGACCTCTGGGTGGTTTAGGGGCCCTTTAAGACTTATTGACCCAACAAGCCTTAGTCGGGCGTGCACGCGCGGCGGCCACCGCTTCTGGAGTCCAGAACTAGGGACCTGTATCTATTGTTTGTAAGGAACAGCCTTTCACGAGCCAGTCCCGGCACACCTCCTGTTCACCCCCGGCTTAAAAAAGTTTGAATGACCCTAGGCGCTTCAGGGCTATAATACTATTAGAAAACAGCCATATCAGAATGTGGTGGGAAAATCACCGGAGTTGGCCCTGAATAGCCGTTAAGCTCTCTGTTTCGCCTTCGGATAAGAGGCTGGTTGACCAACTCGCTTTTTTTTGTGTGTGTCTCGCCGCTTAGCCATTGCTTCTCTTTGTGTGTTGACAAGAATTTCAACCAAATAAATTATGCCCCACCGTCAAATGGTGTTGTAAAAAAACGCTAAGTGCTCTTTTTTTCGCTATATGGTGGGATGCAACCTCACGCATTATGTGGGCAATGTTAGACATGCTCCATCATTTGAGACTCCTCCCTTCCTAATTCCTTAGAAAGATTACTGTAGAATTTGTTATCACAACGGTGCTATCTTAAAGCTTGCCTTCACCCACCGTTTCAAAGGGGTAACGTTCTTATTATGGCAGCTTGGTCCCAGTCATCAGGCACTGGTCTTGTAGCTGAGACAGCTGCTGGTGCGTATGTCACCGACTTGGAATGCTGCAAGTGCCTAGGTGCTGTAGAACCACCTGCAAGCGTTATAGTCAGCACGGTGTCGTTTTCTTTGTTTTGTTGCGCTGCCACGTTTGGTGTCAATGATGGTGACCGCATTGATATCGATGCGCATGTTTACCTGAAACTGGTAAAAGATATCAAGGGGAGGTTTAGGCACCATTTAAGTGACAATGCCGGTGTGCTTCGGCGTGACCAGACTAGCACGAATGGAATGAATGACCACGAAATGCCGCTCTCAGAAGAGCGGTACTGAAGAAAAACAGCGTTCACCTACAGGCTGTCGAAGATTATTATTTTTTTAAGACCGCTTTGGAAATTCAGAAGGGGGAAGAGCACTCACATTACGACACGGGGGAAGAAAGCGCACGTAAAAATAGAACATGCGCAGTGGCCTTCGCTTGCGATAGAGTTCGTCTGGCCGCGATGCGGGCCACAGTAAATCACACTGCACGCAACTGTGGACGTGCAACCAGAAACACGGGTGGAAATACATGCTGCGGGTGCGGGCTCGAGTATGCTTTGAATGACAGTGTTGGGATGAGAACTTGAGAGCAAAGCACGCCTTGCATCAGCGCGAGTAACTTTATGCTTCAGCTCCACGGCAAGCGTCCTGATCAGGCGCGACAGTTTAAATTCCATATCACGGTACAGTGACAGGGAGTAGGTAACCGTGCTCGTGCGGCCCTTTCGTTAACTTGATATATACCAAAATTGCTATGGCAAGACAAAAAATGAATGACGACCGTGGGTGACACGTTCTAACAACATGAAAAGCGCGACATGCATGTGATGAGCGGCATGATTTTCATGCTAAGGGCTTCGTTGCTATGGCACACCATGACTACATGATCAACGTAAATGACAGGTCATAACATTAGAATCATGACATGCGTGTCATGAACGGCATGGTCAACATGCCACAGTCTTGGTTCTCATGCGGCCGTTTGGTTAGGTTGATATGTACCAAAATCGGCAGAGCCAGACAGCAAGGCACACCCAATTGATATTCCTAATCCGTGCTTTCCATTTCCTTGGTTCCCACTGCACGTGGGATGTGCCATTTTTTCAATCGACACTAGCTAGCAGGCATTGCCAACGTAAGCGCTGTTTCTCGCGCGCGACGTTCTCGTTCCTTGTGAACTGGTACAGATGATGGAAGTGACGTTTGTGGTTCGCCTGAGGATCTGGATTTTGTAGTGCACCGCCCCTTGGCGTATTGTTTGCATCCTGTATTCTCCTGTCATTAACTTGGTTGATGCACACACAAAGTCGGTTTTCAATGCGAAGCATTTCTTAGCGAAATTCGGAGACTTTGAGCGTATCTATATATCTATCTAGCCAGATATGACTTTCTGCCCTCCTGGCCGTTTGGTTAACGGGATGTATACGAAAATTGGTATGCAACAACATTACTGCATAACAAACAGAAATGATAGCCATAACATGAAAATCTTGATATTCATGTCATGAGCGGCATGAGTTACGTGCCACGTACTTGGTGCTCTCATGGCCGTTTCGTTAACGGGATTTTACGATAATTGATAAGCCACAATATGACTGCATGACGAACATAAATCACAGGTCAGAACATCAAAATCATGGCATGCGTGAAATGAGCGCTTCGATTTACGTGCCACGTTCATGGTGCTCTCCTGGCCTTTTCGTTAGTGGGATGTGTACCGAAAATCGGTAACCCACAACATGACTGCATGACGAACATAAATGAGAGGTCATATCATGAAAATCATGACATGCGTGTCATGAGCGGCATGACTGACGTGCCGCGTTCTTGGTGCTCTCCTGGCCTTTTCGTTAATGGGATGCATGCTAAAACTCGTATGGCGCAACATGACTGCATGGCGAACATAAATGACACGTCATAACACAAAAACAGTGTCACGCAGCACAGCGGCAGCGAGGCAGAGAGGGCGAGGGAAGAAGACGAAGGTGGGACGCGTACGGCTGCTACCGATGGGTTTAAATTTGTCTCTTCCAGTAGTGCTCTCTCTTGGTGCGACTATCTTCGGATTTAGTCACAGGAACGTGTGCAAGGCCGTATGCGATTTTCTTCGTGAGACAAAAAGAATTAAATGTTGATCTGCTCAGTTCATTATTTTATTTTTTTTTCTATCATGATCTCAGTACGTGAGAACCAATCTCCATAGCGTTCGCTTCTCTTTTATAATTATATGCCTTCAGACTTCGCAGAAAACTATTCCTTTAACCTAAATTTGATTATCATATTCGTACTGCAATTTTTTTTGTATTTTATTAGGAGTTCTCTCCCACACAAATTTCTTTTCCGGTTCATGGCCGATCCCCCAGAGTGGGTTGCGCCAAGATACCCAAGGACCAACCAACCAACCGATGCCGGCCGTGTTTCCCCGCGCTCGCGCCGAACGCGCCCTGTGTCAGTGACTCTAGCGGTGGCTCGGCCACTGCCACAGCAGAGAAACTCATTCATTACAGGCTGCCATGGGTAGACGACGGAAAGCAAAGATGCCAGAGCAGTGCGAATATAACGCTGGATGAAAATCATGACATGCACGTCATGAGTGGCATGATTTACGTGCTACGGTCTTGGTGCTGTTGCGGCCGCTTCGCTAACTTGATATATACCAAAATTGATATCGCGAGACAACCATGTATGACAACTACGGGTGACACGTTATAAGAACCTGACAATCGTGACATGCATGTCATGAGCGCCATCATTTATATGTCACGCGTTTCGTTAATGGGACGTATGCCGAAATTGCAATGGCACAACACATGACGAACGTAAATGACAGGCTATAACATTACAATCATGAAGTGCGTATCATGAGCGGCATGGTTTACATGCCACAGTCTTCGTGCTCTTGAGGCCGTTTCGTTAACTTCATATGTACCAAAACCTGTTTACCGAGACAGCAATGCAGATACATTTTACGTTCCCGATGCCTCCTTCGCAATTCCTTGATTCCCGCTGCACGTGGGATCTGTCAATTTTTTTACCCTGATGTTTTCCTATTTCGTTGCGCAGGTGCTCACTTTCGGTTTGGGTTTTGTGCAGCGCGATGCACGGGGGCGACGACAACGCTACGCCATGAGCAGCTTCACCCCTAAAACACATCATTTTTCCTTATGTCATTACGAAATTGTTAACTAGCTAGGAAGGGTAGTCTGAAGGCTCATCAACCATATAAATGTTATTACGTCGTGGATGTGGCGCAACGATAACAGCAAGACAGACTGAAGGAAGGTGGAAGAAGAAGAGTTTTCGCAGCGCCACTCGCCGTAAAACGTTCCAAGCGCCATCCAACCAACCAAGCACGGAGTCCGCCTGCATGCCACCGCCGATAGTGGGCTTCAGTAGACGGACGCTGCTTCCTGGCCGCCGGATAGGACAGTACCGACGCAGACGGGCGGGCAGCTGTGGGCGTTGTCTCTCGGCACATACGCTGTAAGTCGAGTTATTTTGCACAGCAACTTCTTCACCACTCGTCCTCTTGCTAGAGTTCACCAGTCCAGAGGTCACTACAGGGAGACAGGAAGTGTGGGAGCACCACGTCGAAGGACACCTTGCCGCAACGGGACTCATAGTTCCTCGGGGACTTCGTGCGCATGAGCTTAATGAGTTCGCACTGTTCTCACCTACCTTGGGGTTACCTAGATGAAGTCCCAGATCGCATTGGTTTTTGCCGTCGCCATCGTCTCGAGAATCGCTCCCGCCGTGGTGAGCATCCAGAGAGCGTGGCAACGGGTGCGCCCGCACGACGAACACGGCCTCATGGCTACGCTTCGCCTGGGGCACGGAGGTCCACTGCGACAGTTTTACCCTGTGCACCGCCTCGGCCACCGCGGCATCGGACATGCGCCTCCTGCCGGGTTCCTGGTGGTCGCCTTTCTTCTTGCCCTTGCGGAAGCGGAACTTGCGCAGGAAAGCACTCTTGCCGTTGCCAGCGGGAGACGCAGATTTGGTTTTGGTGCCGCCGCCGCTACCACCGATGCGGAACGCCCAGCTCCTCCTGAAGGGGTCCTCTCTGGCGGTGTCCGCTGCCCGCGGCTTTGGGAGTGATCCCCGACGGTCGCAGATGCCAATCTGTGGGTGCTCCTCGCCGCTGACATTGCTGCTGGACGATGGAACGCCGCCTAAATTGCAGTTCCACTGGACGCGCATCTTCTTCAGCCACAAAGACATGGTGTGATGGATGCTTCTCAGGACCTGGGGCATCGGGGACGGCGGCGCATAATGTCGGGGAAGGCAGATAGAAGGCATCGCCCCCAGTATTGAAGTTCACGTCTAGTTGGCAAGGTTTCCTGCGGCCGGTTACGCACGGGCCTAAACGTTCCAGGACTCTCCCTTCATCATTGAGAAAGGCCGCAGAGGCCGTAAATGGTGAGCCAAAGTAGTTAGATGGCAACTTGAACGTAGCTAAAATAGCTAACGGAATCCAGCCATTAGCTATAAAGAAGCTTAATTTTTTCATGTGCCACCTTCTAGCAGAATGTGGGCATATAATGAATTCATGTCGCTTTATTACCTTGAAACATAAAAGAGCTTTCAGAGTTGGCCCTGAATAGCCGTTAAGCTCTCTTTCCCGTTTGGATAAGAGGCTGGTCGACGAACTCGCTTTTTTTGTGTGTGTCGCCTCTTAGCCATTGCTTCTCCTTGTGTGTTCACAAGAATTTCAACCAAATAAATTATACCGCACCGTCGAACGGTGTTGTAACAAAACGCTAAGTGCTCTATTTTCGCTATATGGCGGGATGGAACCTCGCGCATTATGTGGGCTGTGGACATGTCCCATCATTTGAGGATCCACCCTTCCTAATTCCGTAGAAATATTACCGTAGAATTTGTTATCGCAACGGTGCTATCTTAAAGCATGCCGTCACCCACCATTTCAAAGGGGTAACGTTCTTATTATGGCAGCTTGGTCTCAGTCATCAGGCACTGGTCCTGTAGTTGAGACAGCGTTTGTCACCGACTTGGAATGCTGCAAGTGCCTAGGTGCTGTAGAACCACCTGCAAGCGTTATAGTCAGCACTAAAACCACGCTCCCGCTTTTTAGTTAATATGTGCATTTATTTATTCGCCACGTAGATCACGCCACAGTCTATTTTGTTAACGTTACAGTGCACTAATTCGCCCTTGTAGATCAATGCCCAGTTGCTTTATTGAAAAAAACGCATAGTCATCGTTAATTGCGCATCACTCACGGCGGCAGTTATTCGTATTGTTAAGACTGCAGTGTATTGTTTCCACTACAGTTACGACCTCCGGTGCTGATCTAAATGATGAAGTGCGAGTCCAGGAACGTCGCCGCGCCTGCACCACCGGCCAGGGGAAACATCATAGCAGTGTACGTGTCCCTCACTACCCGGGATCGATGCCTTGGCATCTACCTTTCCTGCCATTCGACGTGGGCGTTTCTCGCGGACAAGGCCTTTGCCGCAGCCGACGAACCATGTCTTCGTGGCTCTAGTAGAGTCGCGTTAAGAGGCACTGCTGCTTGGACGGCTGTCCATCGCTAAGCAGCGCTGTCAGATGCGACGAGAGGCAACAGCTATATCCTCTTCCACCGGCGGCGATCACTGCGCAACCCGTCGGCGGCGGACACCGCCAAAGAGGTGTCCTTTAGAAGGTCTTTGACGTTCAGCGTCCGTGGTAGCGGCGGTTGCTCTAAAACCAAGGACGCGTCTCCGGCCAGCAACGACAGGGGTGCTTGGCGCCACATGTTCCGTTTCGGCGAGAACAAGAAGAGACGTGGGCACCAGGGAACCGGCAGGAGACGCATGCCCCATTCCGTGTTGGCCGAAGCGGCGCGCAAGGAGGCATCGTCGCAGTGGTCCTCCGTGCCCCTGGAGGTATGCGAATCACCCCCAGGCTAAGCGTCGCCACGAGGCCGCGCCCGTCCGGCGGGCGCACACGTTGTCACGTTCTGCGGAGGATGCCCCCGACGGCAGCGAATGTCCAGACGAGGCCGACGGTGGCAACACCTCGATCTCTGAACTGATCTACTGCGACCTTAAGGCATGACGTGAACGGCGACCTCAATGGGCTGGCGCGCACCAAGTGCCCGAGCAACCACGAGTCCCGTGGGGCGAAGGCCTTCTCCGACGCGGTGCTCCCACACTCCCTGTCTGCTATTCAAGACCACTGCCCTGGTGACCTCGAGCAAGAGGACAAGAAGCGAACTCTGAAGAAGTTGGCGCTGAATAGAGCTTGCCGTGCGTTGGATGTGCAGAGCGAGAACGCCGATAACATTCACTAACGGTGTCATCCTGTGCGGCTGCCACCAAGCACTTATCGGCCGATTGTGGCCCACCATCAGACGAGAGCGTCTAGGCGGCTTCGGATGCTGCTTGGCTGAAGAAAAGGAAAAGAAACCAAGATTAATAAAGAATAAAACAGCACACAGTGATTGTGCGTTTATAATATCAAAGAAGATAAAGCTTACATTTCAGATTTATTTTTGATTCGCTTCCGAGAACCTTGTGATAACCCCGAGAAGAGTATGCGCAAAAAATTTGTGTCCATATTATGACGTCTCGGTAGCAACGACGTTTATTAGGACCGCACACTCAGCAGCGAACCAGCCAAGGCCCACACACGATAATGATGATGCCGAGGCACCGAAGATGAAGCTCAACCACAGCAGTATGATGATGATTATGTACAGATGAGGAAGTAGTGCATAGTAAATGCCCACACTATTTCCCCCCCGCATGAAAGCGGCCATCCTGGCCGCAGCTCACGGCGACGGATAACGCCGCATGAAAGGTTTCATGCGGGAGACGTGGACGACCTCGGTGCCGCGACAACGGCGATCTGTTGGGGCGACAACCGGAGCCACACGGTAATTGACAGGTGATGTCTGCTCCAGTACAATGTATGGCCCGATGAATTTCGGCTGGAACTTCTCGCACAAACCAGGAGTGCGCAAGGGCGTCAACAGGAGTACCTCGTCACCAGATCGGAATGATGCAGCTCGATGGGATGTGTCATAAATTATCTTGCGGTCTTGTTGTCTGGCTTCTGTATTTATGCGAGCCCGCTGGCGACACTGGGCGAGTCGTAATATGAATTCTTCGCTGCACGATGTAGAGAGAGGGACGGGAAATTTGAAGGAAGAAGCCTCGAAGATGGAGGTAGGAGACCGTCCATAAACTAAGTAAAATGGTGAGTAGCCGGTAGTGCGTTGAACGGCCGTGTTGTAGGCGTGCGTAACAAAGGGGAGAAGCTTATCCCAATTTTTGTGGTCAGGCTGTATATGCACGGCAATCATATCGGCAAGCGTGCGATACCTCCACCAAGTATGACGTCTCGGTAGCAACGACGTTTATTAGGACCGCACACTCAGCAGCGAACCAGCCAAGGCCCACACACGATAATGATGATGCCGAGGCACCGAAGATGAAGCTCAACCACAGCAGGATGATGATGATTATGTACAGATGAGGAAGTAGTGCATAGTAAATGCCCACAATATAATTGTTATCTCAATAACTATAAATAGCTGCAAACGTATTCCTTTTAATGTTTCATTAAAACAGCACAAGGCCTCAAAGATGTCACAGTGGCTGGAGCCCACTACTGAGTAATCACAAGTCAGAATTATTTCTTTTGACAAGCCTAGCCAAGCTTAGAAAGCTGAATGTCTGAAGGACAGAAAGCTGTGCGAGTTGGTAAGCTTCCAGAGTGAAGAGGCGTGCAAAACACGCACACAATGGAAAGAAGTGGACATATCTGTGTTCGTCCTCTCCACTTCTTCCCCTTGTGTCCGTGTTTTGCTCGCCTGTTCTTTTCACAAAGCGAAATTTATTTATTTATTTATTCATTTATTTACGAAAATCCTTGGAGTCCGGATGCCAGACATTCCGCACGAGTGAGGGATACATGATTGAAAGGGGCAGTGTGCAGCAAGTAGTAAAGCGTAAGATAGCAAGAATGTCACACCCTACGTGTGCAAGACTAGCACACCTAGGGTCAATCTGAAGTGTAGTGAACCTGCACTAATTAAAGGGCCCGTAAACCACCCAAAGTTCGAAATTAAGTTTCCGTGTTGCAGATGCACACGTGTCGGCACCGAACAAGCAGCCTCGAGAAGTTTTCGAAACGACGCAGTTATAGCGGAGTTAAATGCGTTTTATGATGGAAAACTAGACCCCGCTCCCTTCACACTTTGCTATGCGCCGTCCGGCGCCTGCCGTCTTTTCATGTCCTACTACTCCTCCTTACGTCACGTGACAGGGTGTAAGCAATGACCTATATTGCTTCTGGCCGGCCTGCCGTCCTGCGAAGGGCACAGATTATGACCTCGCAAATACAACGGAAACTTATGGTGACTGGCTATGTCCGGAGAAGGTAACGGTGTGGTTTGTTTTGTGGCGCTGCCACGTTTGGTGTCGATGATGGTGACCGCATTGATATCGATGCGCATGTTTACTTGAAACTGGTAAAAGATATCAAGGGGAGGTTTAGGCATCATTTAAGTGACAATGCCGGTGTGCTTCGGCGTGACCAGACTAGCACGATTGGAATGAATGACCACGAAATGCCGCTCTCAGAAGAGCGGTACTGAAGAAAAACAGCGTTCGCCTACAGGCTGTCGAAGGTTATTATTTTTTTAACACCGCTATGGAAATTGAGAAGGGGGAAGAGCGCACACATTACGGCATGGGGGAAGAAAGCGCACGTAAAAATAGAACAATCGCAGTGGCCTTGTCTTGCGATATACTTCGTCTGGCCGCGATAGACTTCGTCTGACCAAAACCTGTTTACCGAGACAACAATGCAGATACATTTTACGTTCCTGATGCCTGCTTCGCATTTCCTTGATTCCCGCTGCACGTGGGATCTGTGAATTTTTTTACCCTGATGTTTTCCTATTTCGTTGCGCAGGTGCTCAGTTTCGGTTTGGTTTTTGTGTAGCGTGGTGCACGGGGGCGACGACAAGGCTAGGCCATGAGCAGCTTCACCCCTAAAACCCATCATTTTACCTTATGTCATTACGAAATTGTTAACTAGCTAGGAAGGGTAGTCTGAAGGCTCATCAACCATATAAATATTATTACGTCGTGGATGTGGCGCAACGAAAACAGCAAGACAGACTGAAGGAAGGTGGAAGAAGAAGAGTTTTCGCAGCGCTGGATCCCCGATCTTTAAAGCGTACTCGATCACCGTTGTCAAAAAAAGCACCTTTGGCTATTCCTTTCAAATCCAAAAAACAACTCAAGGACAATCTATCTAAGAGCAATTTCCTGAAGGAAAGTATCCTAAGCAAGGCAGTTGCTGAGGCTATTCTTGCGAAACCGTAGCGTCCCTCAAGATTATTCATTGGAATTGTCGATCTATTCACTCCGCGGTAACTGATCTATTGTACTTATCATCAAAATTCAGTCCAGATATTATAGCACTACAGGAAACCTGGCTTTCAGGGCATCAATCTTTTCATTTAAATAGCTATCGATCGTTTCGATTGGACCGCCCATCTAAAGGTGGCGGTTTAGCATTTTTTATAAAGCATGGACTAAGTATAAAAGCAAAAATATCATATAAACACATGTGCCCAGACAGTGAGATATTTGCTTTAGATGTAACTCTACCTGGTTGCCCGCCCTTTTCATTAGTTAATGTATATTTTCCTACAGGTGTGCAAACCACTAGAAGCTTGGACTTAGCTCTGCCTTCATGGTGCAAAGACAAAATAGTTGTTGGAGATTTCAACTCGCACCATACGTGTTGGGGTTTTAAAACTGACCAATGCGGTAAACGTTTGTGGGAGTGGACAAATGACAACAATCTTAGGTGTCTTAATTCCAGAACGCCTACATTTATCCGTGAACGGTTCCGCTCTGCCTTGGGCTTAAGCTTTATTAGTTCGTCAATTTCTAGTAGTGCGTGGAGTGCTTTGGACTGTGCCACAAATAGTGACCACTTCCCAATCATGTTTGATATTACTTGCCCAGTAAAGATTGAAGGTATACAGGTGCGAGTATTTGTCAATTATACAAAATTTAAAAAGGATTTAAAATCACCTTTGACATCTGATTATGATGATGAGGACAACAAAGCCATGAAACTAAGTGCTGTAATTAAAAGAACACACAAAAACGCCGAGTTTAAGGTTGCATCAGCGCAGACTCCTTCGTACAGCCCTTGGTGGACTGCAGACTGTACTCGGGATCACCGAAGACGTCAGGCAGCATGGAAGAAGCTTATGTATAACCAGTCCCCTCAAAACTGGGTAGATTACAAATTTTTCTCCGCGACATTTAAGCGCATAGTCGCTATAGCTAAAGAAGAGTATGATAAAAGACATTTTGAATTCCTTTCGAGTCCTAAAAACAAGAAATCCTTGTTTAGATATCTCAGGTCTCGTAAAATCCTACCAACACCAGTTAATACAGATTACGTAAGGCTGTCACCAGATGAAATGACTAAATTGCTAGAACAGATTGCTGTTGGGCTGGCAGGTAGATTCACATCGTCCATATCTAAAGTGCTGGAAAAGCCAGCCCCAGCGACTGACTTTACTGAAATCTCATTATCTGAGTTAGATCAAGTGATCAGATTATTACCCTCTTCAGCTCCTGGTCCTGATGGCATAACGGTATCGATGATAAAAATCTTATTTAATGTGTCTCCTGGCGATCTTCTCAACACTATAAACTATTCGTTGAAAAAGGCTTGGGTACCCTATGAGTGGAAAGTAGCTAAGGTAATCCCCTTACTTAAAAAACAAGAATTAGGGTATAACGTGGACAACAACAGATCTATTTCTCTAACGTCGAATATGGTCAAGTTGATAGAGAGAGTATTGCACGGCAGAATAACTACCTGGATGACGGACAATCTGATACTAAATCCAAATCAAATAGGTTTCAGAGTTAACTGCTCCATCTGGTGTGCTCATGCTGATTTAGAAAGCCGAATCCAACTTGCTCAGAAAAGAAGACAGCATGCAACCTTAGTGACACTGGACATTGCTAAAGCATATGACAGCGTAGAACATTCCGTTTTGCTCAGTACTCTGCAGGGTTACAACTTTCCTAAATACATGATCGCGTGGGTAGCAGAATTTTTGAGGTTCAGAGAATTTTATTGTTTTAAGGACGGATGTTGCTCGTCTAAGTTTAAACAGACCCGAGGTGTTCCACAAGGAGCAGTTTTATCACCAGTACTATTTAATGTATTAATGAGCTCAATCCCCAAATGGCAGGGCGTTCAAGTTTATGTATATGCAGATGATATTGCGTTTTTTGCGGCAGACAGTGACATTTCGGCGCTTTACCAAAATTTACAAAGATACATGGGTATGCTCGAGGTCTGGTTGGACAAACTTTGCATGACGTTAAATGTTAGTAAATGTGCATTAATGGTGTTCCCATTCGCAGTCCCTATTTCCATTTCTTTAGTGTACAAGCATGACGTTATTCCACAGGTGACCTCTCTCAAATATCTGGGAATTACTTATAACGAAAAACTCAATTGGGGACCGCACATAGAAAACGTAGCTTCAAAGGCGCAGCATGCCTTAGGTATACTACGCCGGTTGAGCAAAAAACAATACGGTCTTCGTAGAGACACTATGTTAATGATTTATAAAATGTACATGCGCCCGATTCTAGAATTTGGGTGTATTCTATTCTCTGGCTGCCCTGCTTATAAAATTAAGCCTCTGGTTGTATTAGAGCGTGAAGCCTTGCGTCTGTGTCTGGGACTCCCTAAGTTTGTCGCAAACAATGTTCTGTACCAAGAAGCGCGCCTGCCAACATTGCCCTGCCGATTCCGCATCTTAACGGTCCAAACGTTTCTAAAATTTTACAGCGTTCCGTTTAGACGATCGGAATATGTCTTTATAAAGGATCCTGATTCATTCTTCTTAGCTCATTGGCCACGCTTTCACACACCCCAAATTGTTTTTGTACAAAAACAGTTAGATAGCATAAACGTGAATATTAGAGAGGTAATTGCAATAGCGGAATCAAATCAGAATATAAATATTGAGTTCGATAATATTTTCCCCCATAATTCTAAATTTCATTGCCACAAGCTCTTAAACAACTTGTTGCAAGATTACCTTGCTCAAGCACAAACTAAATACATAATAGCCACAGATGCTTCCGTGATAGAGGAAAAGGCAGGGGTGGGAATTTTCTCCTCGTCGCTCACCTGGTCGTATGCATTAAGACTCCCAGATTACACCCCTGTATTTGTAGCTGAGCTTGTAGCGATAATCTTAGCCTTGCGGAAACTCCCGTCAGATGCAGTCAGTGCGGTGATCTTAACAGATTCTCTTTCAGTCTGCACTACATTAACAACTTCTCCTAAGTCTGCTGCCCTCCAGACGTTCCTCACTTTAGTCCCGCCAAAGATAAACCTAGTAAAATTATTGTGGGTTCCTGGCCATAGTGGGTTAAATCTAAATGAGATGGCCGATTCGTTAGCGAGAGCATCGCTTAACGGACCAGTAGTATCGGTTCTTCCAGCATTAGAATTTCCTACTGCGCTAAGATATCGGGCATACGCGATACACAGGGACGCCATTGAGACAATAACAACGTGGACAGAATTTAGACATCTAAAATTCCCGTGGAAAAGACAATGGTGTCCGTCGCGAAAAGCTGAAGTGCTGATTACGAGATTACGCTGCAGAGTCCCTCCATTAAATCTTTACTCGCACAGGGCTGGTCTGGTGACTATCGCCTCTGTGCCCATTCTGTCTTGAAATCGAAACAATTGACCATTATTTTTTAAAATGCCGCCAGTATACATCAGTAAGAAAGAGACAACTGGAAATTGTGCTTTCTAAATTTGGGCTAACATTGTCATTGGAAGTCATTCTTACTTTTGGTGCCTCGGTATTGGGCTTCAGCCACAGGGACATATTTGATGCAGTATGTGGATTTATAAAGGCCTCAAAACGACTACGTTTGTGATTATCCACATTCCAAAATTCTTAACTATGCTAAAGCCTATACATTAAGAAAAAAGGAAAACATTACCTGTTTTGATGGTAGAAGTGCACATATAGTTTACATAGTTTTTTTTCCCTCTGTTTTACTTTTCTCCCGATTATTATTAATTTATTATTCTATTTTATTCGTCATGTTGTGGTATTTGCACAATATACCAGCTAAAAGTTAAGCACTCCAGGTCTTGGCCAATCCCCCGTAGTGGGTATGCGCCATATTTGAAGGATCATCATCATCATCAGCAGCAGCAGCGCCACTCGCCGTAAAACGTTCCAAGCGCCATCCAACCAACCAAGCACGGAGTCCGCCTGCATGCCACCGCCGATGGTGGGCTTCAGTAGACGGACGCTGCTTCCTGGCCGCCGGACAGGACAGTACCGACGCAGACGGGCGGGCAGCTGTGGGCGTTGTCTCTCGGCACATCCGCTGTAAGTCGAGTTATTTTGCACAGCAACTTCTTCACCACTCGTCCTCTTGCTAGAGTTCACCAGTCCAGACGTCACTACCGGGAGACAGGAAGTGTGGGAGCACCACGTCCAAGGACACCTTGCCGCTACGGGACTCATAGTTCCTCGGGGACTTCGTGCGCATCAGCTTAATGAGTTCGCACTGTTCTCATCTACCTTGGGGTTACCTAGATGAAGTCCCAGATCGCATTGGTTTTTGCCGTCGCCATCGTCTCGAGAATCGCTCCCGCCGTGGTGAGCATCCAGAGAGCGTGGCAACGGGTGCGCCCGCAGGACGAACACGGACTCATGGCTACGCTTCGCCTGGGGCACGGAGGTCCACTGCGACAGTTTTACCCTGTGCACCGCCTCGGCCACCGCGGCATCGGACATGCGCCTCCTGCCGGGTTCCTGGTGGTCGCCTTTCTTCTTGCCCTTGCGGAAGCGGAACTTGCGCAGGAAAGCACTCTTGCCGTTGCCAGCGGGAGACGCAGATTTGGTTTTGGAGCCGCCGCCGCTACAACCGATGCGGAACGCCCAGCTCCTCCTGAAGGGCTCCTCTCTGGCGGTGTCCGCTGCCCGCGGCTTTGGGAGTGATCCCCGACGGTCGCAGATGCCAATCTGTGGGTTCTCCTCGCTGCTGACATTGCTGCTCTACGATGGAACGCCGCCTAAATTGCAGTTCCACTGGACGCGCATCTTCTTCAGCCACAAAGACATGGTGTGATGGATGCTTCTCAGTACCTGGGGCATCGGGGACGGCGGCGCATAATGTCGGGGAAGGCAGATAGAAGGCATCGCCCCCAGTATTGAAGTTCACGTCTAGTTGGCAAGGTTTCCTGCGGCCGGTGACGCACGGGCCTCAACGTTCCAGGATTCAGGGCACGGGCCTCAACGTTCAGGGCACGGCGGCATCGAAAACATGCGGATCGCTCAAAACCCGCTTGTCTTCATTGCGCAGATCCTCGGCCTTCTGCAAGACCCATTGTCATCGTGCTCCGAACCGCTCGTGGCTGCTACTAGTACGCTTCACCTCAATGGACAGCCTCGGCACGTGCTTCAGGATCTCAACTGGACGCCGTGGGAACGTCTGAATCATCGCTCTACGTCACTGCACGTGGAGCGCTGCGCAGCAACACCACAGGCGGCGACACCGTGCTGGCCGGCTATAAAAGGGCTGCCAGCTTACTTCACGGTCACAGGGCACGGCGGCATCGAAAACATGCGGATCGCTCAAAACCCGCTTGTCTTCATTGCGCAGGTAAGAGGGCATTATGGCAAATGCTTTCGTTCTGATAACCGTTTTCTAGTGATGCTGCCGTGCCCTCGGCTGTGTGATATGTTAAATGTAATCACTTACTCGGCCAGGAAATTGCTGTTGCTTGGAGGTGACGTAGAAGAAAATCCTGGCCCAGACACTGCGCAAATCGCTAAACATCTTAAAGAAATTGCATCAGACATTAAAGAAATAAAGGAATCTCGTCTTCCAGATATCGAAAAGAAATTGGATTCGATATCCGCTCTCGAAAAAAGGGTAGCACTGTTTCAAGAGCAAATTAACTGCATGCAGAACACTATTAAAGTACTTGAATCTCAAATAGACGACATGGAAAACTATAGCAGACACTCTAACTTGATCGTTTATGGACTGCCAGAAAAAGATGATGAAAATAACACCACACTTGAAACTGCGGTAAATAAAGGCATTTTTCAGGATATTCTTGAGGTTCGGAACGCACAAATCGAGCGTATACACAGACTAGGCAAGCGACGACAAGACTCGACGAGGCCTGTCATTCTTAAACTGTTAGATTCACGAAGTAAACATGAAATACTAAAAAATGGCTTTAAACTCAAGGGCACGGATTATTCTATTGGTGAAGATTTTTCCCGAAGAATTCGTGTCATCCGAAGGAAATTGTGGGCTAGTGCGAAGCCGAACCGTGAGAAAAAAGAAAAGGTTTCACTAGTATTCGATAAACTTTACATAAATAACGTGCCTTACGTCTGGGATCATGATTCAAATGATAAAGTTCCGTTGCGAAAAAACGGCGACACGGGCATGAACCGTCCGAATACCAGAGGCTACACGCAGAAGCAAAGCAAGAATTAAGATTGAGGGGGGATAATGAGGGCCCGTCCACATCCGTTAAACGCATTCACTTATCTCGTCAAGTAGCTCAGAGTACCCGCAATCCTACAAAACCGAAAGAAAAAATCTTGCGAATTTTAAATATAAACGCACGGAGCATTGTGAACAAAAAAGATTCTATTGAGACCACACTACTCGAATACGACCCGCACATTACTGTACTCACCGAAACGTGGTTACGAAATGAAATAAGTGATGATTTAGTTTTTCCCCCGAGTTACAGTGTCTTTCGTAAGGACCAGACAAATAAGGGTGGAGGTGTTGCTATCCTTGTCAAGCCTTCAATACAAGCGATTGTTTTAACAGATGTCACTGATCTCGAGTGTCTGTGCATCAAAATAACTTGTTGGGATCAATGCTTTGTGCTATACGCGTGTTACAGACAACCAGACGCCGCTCCTGAATATTTGCTGAAATTGCAAGAGCATATGACACAATTCCAGAGTAAAAAAGTTTTTGTTATCGGGGACTTCAACTTACCAAATGTTGATTGGGAACTCCTTCAGGCAAGCCCAAAGTCGAACAAAAATGCAAACATAGTTTTTGACATCATGCTTACTCACGATCTTGTTCAAGTGGTTAGGCAGCCTACTCGAGAACAAGGTTCGTGTAGTGCAATATTGGACTTAGTGTTCCTAAACCGCGATTTTCATGAATATACTGTTTTAATTGAAAGTGGCCTGTCTGATCATCATCTTGTAAGTGTCACTATTCCTTTATCCAACTCAGCCGGTCACAAACGCACAACCACACGAACCTTCAAGGATTATGCAAGATCTGATGATGCGTCTATTGTACAGTACATGGAAAGTTGTTACAATGATTTTATTGAAAATGAGGGCGATGTTGACAAGCTATGGAACCAATTTACTAAAATGTGTCATCACTGCATAAGATCATTCGTACCAACCAGATCTAAAAAGATTGCTAAAAGCACCCCATGGATTATGCGTAAAATCATCCATCTAAAACGCAAATTAAAGCGGCTGAAAAAGAGCAATCCCCAATCAGGTATTATTCATGAACTTAAAATAAATTTGGCAAGTGCTTTGCGCAATTCAAAGGATTTTTACTTTAAAACAACTCTGCCAAACTTTTTAAAAAACAATCCTACGAAGTTTTGGAACTTCCTGAGCGATAGTAAGAAGCAGGTATGACATATATTAGTCGATGGAAATACAGTTACAGATCTGAAGCTCATTGCGGAACATTTTAACAGATTTTTCCATAGCGTGTTTGCTAAGGCGAGTCTTCATACGCCTCAGCAAAGAGTATTTCAGTCTAATGAAGTGGACTTTATCTCATATTCTGGTGTCCTTGAAATGATTTTGAAGTTGAATACTAAATCATCTTGTGGTCCAGACAATATCCCTAACGTTTTTCTTCGCCGTTATGCCGAAAGTATTTCTCATTTTGTCGTTGTGCTCTTTCGGTGTTCACTATTGAGTACGAAACTACCCAGTGAGTGGAAGATGGCTCGTGTTGTTCCCGTCTTTAAAAAAGGCAACCATTTACTTGTCGAAAACTACCGTCCCATCTCATTAACATCACCAATATGTAAAATGCTTGAACATGTAATATCTAAGCGCGTTGTGGAATTCCTCGAACAAAACTCTGTACTGACTAATTTTCAGCATGGCTTTAGAAAAGGTTATTCAACCGTAACTCAGTTAGTCTCAGTGGTTCATTCATTTGCAGAAACTCTGGATAAAAATGGTCAAATGGACGTCATATTCCTTGATTTTAGCAAGGCATTCGATAAAGTTATTCATCACAAACTAATTACAAAACTCAGGGACATCAATCTACCCGACATATTCATTGCCTGGATTCAACACTATTTATCAGAACGTTCACAGTTTGTTTCAGTAGATGGGAGCAATTCGAGCTCTCTTCCTGTAACATCAGGCGTGCCACAGGGTAGTGTTCTGGGACCGCTATTATTTTTAATTTACGTAAACGACATTGTAAACACAGTACTACCAGGAACTCAAATTAGACTATTCGCGGATGATTGTGTGCTCTTTCGTCAAGTTACCTGTTCTAAAGATCAACAAAACCTGAATTTAAGTCTTAATAAGATACTAAACTGGTGTAATGACAATGGTATGTCACTGAACGCACAAAAAGCTGTTTATCTTTGCATAACTCGTTCAAAAACACCGATTCATTTTACTTATAACCTCGGCTCATCATCATTACAACAGGTAAACAACTATAAATATCTAGGCGTGACAATTACTAATGACCTGTCTTGGAACTTACACATAGACAACGTATGTTCTTCTGCCTTCCGTAAGCTGTGTTTTTTAAAACATAAACTTAGAAATTCTCCTTCTAACATAAAACTACTTAGTTATTTTACGTACATAAGGCCAAAACTGGAATACTCTTGTGTTGTATGGGACCCCTTTACTAAATCTAACATTAAAAAACTCGAAGCAGTACAAAGAAAGGCTGTTAGGTTTGCTTATTCTAAGTTTAAAATTACGGACTCGCCGACTGAACTCATGACTGCTAACAACATTGAAACACTTGCATTACGACGAAAAAGGAATCGCCTTAACTTTCTATATCTTCTTGTTAATCATAAGTTAGCCCTTGAGCCGCATGCATATGTATCTCCTCTATCCACTAGGCATACACGTCATCATCACGCCCATTCTTTAACCCCGTATTTTGCAAAAACCAACGCGTTTCAATTTTCCTTTTTTCCGCGTACTGTTTCAGAGTGGAACTGTCTAACTGATCTCAGCCAATTTTCTGTTGTTTAGAGCTAAAATATGCACTGTTAATTTGCGTTCTGTTTCCATTTTATGTAATGTTTTGTCATGTTATCTTTTATGAGTTCTGTTAGTACTTGTTTTCGATTCCATTTCTCGTGGTATATTATGTTATCACATGTGTCCTGCTTCCATTTTATGTATTATTTTGTCACGTTATCTTTTATGCGCTCTGTTAGTGTTTTCGATTCCATTTCTCGTGATATATTCTTATGTAATCACATGTGTTTTTGTTTATATCCTGGCTCTTGTACCTGTCCTGCTTGGACCAGTTCTTGGTCCGCAGTATTCAATAAATAAATAAATAAAATTCCTCATTCATCATTGGGAAAGCGCGCTGAGGCCGTAAATGGTGAGCCAAAGTAGTTAGATGGCAACTTGAACGTAGTGCGACGTGGTTTATTGACGTGTAGACGTCGAGGAACGTCAAAGGCGAGCTCCGACAAACGGCGAGCGTCAAGCAGGCACAGTCCGGGCAAGCGCTCGCTCGAGGCACGAGACTGTCGCCAACGCTGAGGCTTGCTTGCTTGCCTTCCTCATCTTCTTCTCCATTACAATTACCCCGGGCGACGAGCGTAGCCATCCTGGCTACTTAAGGCGCAGATAGTATTGCGGGGTCATAATAGGGCTTGAGGCGGCTGACGTGGACGATTTCTCGTCCACGACGACGTAAGTCTTGGGATGGAGTCAAGGGCTCCACTTCGTAGTTGACGGGAGATGTCTGAGTGAGAATGCGGTAGGGACCATGATAGCGTGCGAGAAATTTCGACGAAAGTCCAGGCGTGTTCGGGGGGACCCAAAGCCAAACGAGGGCTCCCGTCGGGAAAGTGGAAAGCGAGCGGTCACAGTCGAGTCGAAGCTTCTGGCGGCCTTGAGCGTCTGTTGTCATCGAGCGAGCCAACTGTCGACAATCTTCGGCGTGCTTAGCAAGATCTGAAATCGGTGTGTATTCAGCGGTGTCAGGTGTGTAGGGCAGCACAGTGTCCAGCGTACACGATGGCTCGCGTCCGTACAAAAGAAAGAACGGTGAGAATCCGGTGGTTGCTTGCGTAGCAGTATTGTATGCGTACGTGACGAATGGGAGGACGGTGTCCCAGTTGGTTTGGTCGGACGCAGTGTACATTGTCAGCATATCACCCAGAGTTCGATTAAACCGTTCTGTCAGACCATTCGTCTGCGGATGATATGCGCTTGTCGTGCGGTGAATGATGTTGCACTGAACAAGCAACGCTTGAATGGCATCGGAGAGAAAGACGCGTCCCCTGTCGCTCAAAAGATTCCTAGGAGCACCGTGGCGCAGGACAAAGTTGCGAAGGATGAAAAATGCAACTTCTCTCGCAGTTGCTGTAGGCAACGCTGCGGTCTCAGCGTAACGTGTGAGGTGGTCCACGCCAACAATTATCCATCTGTTCCCAGATGTAGTCGTGGGAAGCGGGCCGTATAAATCGATGCCAACGCGGTCGAAAGGACGGCCAGGGCAAGGGAGCGGCTGGAGTGGGCCAGTCGGGTGTCCAGGTGGAGTTTTGCGCCGTTGACACGCAATGCAAGCGCGGATATACTTGCACACAAAGACGTACATGCCGCGCCAGTAGTAGCGTTGACGAAGGCGGGTGTAGGTCTTGAGAACGCCGGCATGAGCGCTTTGTGGGTCGTTGTGGAAAGCGGCGCAGATATCCTTGCGCATATGGCGTGGTATCACAAGCAGCCACTTGCGGCCATCAGGTGCGTAATTTCGTCGGTAAAGGATGTCATCTCGAATGACGAAATGGCAGGCATGGCGACGGATAGTCCTTGAGGCGGGACGAACGGATGGGTTTGCCAGAAAGTCAAGGAGTTGGCAAACCCACGCATCCTTGCGTTGCTCCGACGACATGTTCACGAAGTCTATTGGCGAGAGGGAAGAACCCGACGGAGAAGCCGTGTCGGACGCCAGTGGTGAGCGGGACAGTGCGTCAGCGTCGGAGTGTTTACGGCCTGACCGGTATACAACACGAATGTCGTACTCTTGCAGACGGAGCGCCCAGCGACCGAGGCGACCTGACGGATCTTTGAGGGACGAAAGCCAACAGAGAGCATGGTGGTCTGTGACAACGTCAAAGGGGCGACCATACAGATACGGGCGAAACTTAGCCAACGCCCAAATTATGGCGAGGCACTCTTTCTCGGTAACGAAGTAATTGCACTCGGCTTTCTTGAGGGTTCGACTCGCATATGCCACAACGTACTCGTCGTAGCCTGGCTTCCGCTGAGCCAATACGGCACCAAGGCCGACGCCGCTGGCATCAGTGTGGACTTCCGTAGGCGCCTTGGGGTCAAAGTGTCGGAGTATCGGGGGCGATGTTAGTATGCGCCTTAGCGTCGTAAAAGATTCGTCGCACTCGGGTGACCATGCAAGCAGGCCGTTAGAGGCTGCTAGAAGATTCGTAAGGGGCGCGATGATGGTAGCAAAGTCGCGAACAAATCGACGAAAATACGAGCACAACCCAATGAAACTTCGAAGCGTCTTCATGGAGGTGGGCTTGGGATACTCGGCAACGGCACGAAGTTTTGCGGGGTCCGGGAGGACGCCGTCTTTGCAGACGACGTGGCCTAGTATCGTTAGTTGGCGCGCACCAAAATGGCACTTCTTTATGTTAAGTTGAAGTCCGGCGGATGTGAGGCATTTCAGAGTAGCCCGTAGACGAACAAGGTGAGTCGGGAAATCTCGAGAAAAGACTACGATGTCGTCAAGGTAAGAGAGGCAGGTATCCCATTTGTAGCCGCGAAGGATGTTATCCATCATTCGTTCGAATGTAGCTGGCGCGTTACACAATCCGAACGGCATCACCTTAAATTCGTACAGGCCATCGGGAGTAATGAAGGCAGTCTTCGGGCGATCAGGTTCAGCCATGGGGACTTGCCAGTAACCCGACCGCAAATCCAAGGATGAAAAATATTCTGCTCCCTGTAGGCAGTCGAGAGCGTCGTCAATGCGCGGCAACGGGTAGACATCCCTCCGAGTTATCTTATTGAGGCGCCGATAGTCCACACAGAATCTGATGGATCCATCCTTTTTGCGCACGAGTACAACAGGCGATGACCAGGGGCTCTGCGAAGGCTGAATGACGCCGCGTGTAAGCATGTCATCGACTTGTTCGGTGATGATACGTCGTTCTTCCGCCGATACTCGATAAGGGCGCTGGCGTAAGGGAGCATGAGAGCCGGTGTGTATGTGGTGCGCAACACTCGTTGTACGACCTAAAGATGGCTGGGCGCAGTCGAAGGACGAGCGGAACTCTCGCAGAAGGGAGATGAGTTCGTCGCGATGCGTGGGCGGTAGATCGGCGGCAACAGAGGGGCAAAAACCGTCAGGAGCTGGAGATTTTGAAACGGGTGATGTCATAGCATTCAGATGAAGGCAGGGTTGGTCCTCAGTGAAATCCAGGGAATGCAGGAACTCGACATCGTGTACATGACCCAAGCACTCACCACGGAGTAGGGTAATAGGCGTCGAGGATGTGTTGGAAATCATCACCGTCGCAGTACCAGACTCCATGGTAAGTACTGCAAACGGCAGGCGTAGACCACGACGACGGAGGAAGACATCGGACGGGGCAAACAAGACCATTCCGTCTGGGGCGGCCGGGCAGTGGACAGGGACGAGGGTCCACGTTTTCGGCGGTATATCTGTGTCTTCAGCTACGACAAGTTTGCGAGGGTCAGGAACAGGGTCAGCCGAAATGGAGTCTGGGAGCGGCGTAAGAGCCACTTCCGCCCGAGAACAGTCTATGACGGCACGATGACGAGAGAGAAAGTCCCATCCGAGAATAATGTCGTGGGAACATGACGGCAGCACATAAAACTCTATCACGTAAAGTTCGTCTTGGATAACGACACGGGCGGTGCACATGGCAGAAGGAGAAATACACTGCGAGCTTGCAGTACGGAGCACTAGTCCTGGAACCGACATGGTCAATTTCTTTATCCTACGGCAGAGATTTTGACAAATATCGGAAACGGCGGCCCCTGTGTCAATAAGCGCTATTGCGGCAGTTCCTCCAAAGTTCACATCGATGACGTTTTGCGGCGAAAGAGATGGAGGCCTTTGATAGTTCGCGTCGCGTGCAGCTCTTGCCTCCGGAACTGCAGCAATCAGTTTCCCTCTTCCGTAGTTGGACGGCGACGCATCGGTGATAGCGAGCGTCGTCGAGGGGATGGGGAGCGACGGTTTGAATAGGGTGGACGATCATGGGTGGCGTACCTTGGTGGTGTACGGAACGGCGGAGGAACAGGCTCGGCAAAAGTGTCGTACGGGCTAGGAGGATACCGGCGACAGTAGCGGGCGCCGTGCCCAGCGACACCACAGGCGTAGCAGATCGGCTTGTTGTCGGACGTCCGCCACGAGTCCTGGCGTCGGAAGAGCGGAGCCGGAGGCCTCGCGTAAGTGGGCGTCGCAGCACGCACGGTCGGCGGGGCGGTGTGGGTCGAAACCACGGGTCGGAAATACGGCGCAGGCTGTTGAGGTGGGCGAGCAGCCGCAGAAGCGTAGGTTAGAGGGGCAGTGACAGGTGGTGGCTGTGGCACGGGCGGGAGGCGCTCGGCAACATGGGCGCGAATGACCTGTTGAATGTCCGGGGCCAAAGACGGTGTAGGCGCGTGCGTGAGAGGTAGTAAGGAGAGCTGACGTGCTACCTCTTCACGGATAAAATCCTTTATTGTGGATAGCAGCGGTTGTTGATCGGCGGGGTGGGGGGCCGGCTGTAAACTTGCCAAACTAGAGTGCGCACCAGGATTTGCGAGGGCCTGTCGAGCGATTGCGCGCTGCATACGCAACTCGTCAAAACTTTGACACAATGAGATCAGAGTGTCCACGGTGGCGGGGTTTTTTGCGAGAAGCATCTGAAAGGCGTCGTCCTCGATGCCTTCCAGAATGTGCTTGATCTTCTCGTCCTCAGTCATCTCGGAGCTCACACGGCTGCACAGGTTGAGCACATCCTCAATGTAGCTCGTGAAGTTCTCTCCGGGTTGCTGAGCACGTTGACGCAAGGTCTGCTCTGCGCGAAGCTTGCGCGCCGTAGGCCGGCCAAAGACGTCCGTAATGGAAGTCTTAAACACAGGCCAAGTTGGAATAGTGGTCGCATGGTTGTTATACCACAGTTGAGCGACATCGGCGAGGTAAAAGGCGACGTGACTCAACTTCATTGGATTGTCCCATTTGTTATGCTCACTTACGCGTTCATAGACAGTTAACCAGTCTTCAACATCCGAGTCACCTGAGCCGTTGAAGATTGGCGTGTCCTGTTGGCGGTGGACAGCGCCGCAGGTGACATGGATTGCCGAAGGTCCAGGCTGAACAGGGTTGGCGTCAGCCATGATGACGCTGGGGACAGGAAGAGGTGGAAGCATCCGGGAGCGAAATTCCAGATTGGTAGTGGGTACCCAGCACCTCCACCAAATGCGACGCGGTTTATTGACGTGTAGACGTCGAGGAACGTCAAAGGCGAGCTCCGACAAACGGCGAGCGTCAAGCAGGCACCGTCCGGGCAAGCGCTTGCTCGAGGCACGAGACTGTCGCCAACGCTGAGGCTTGCTTGCTTGCCTTCCTCATCTTCTTCTCCATTACAGTAGCTAAAATATCTAACGGAATCCAGCCATTAGCTATAAAGAAGCTTAATTTTTTCATGTGCCACCTTCTAGCAGAATGTGGGCATATAACGAATTCATGTCGCTTTATTACCTTGAAACATAAAAGAGCTTTCAGAGTTGGCCCTGAATAGCCGTTAAGCTCTCTTTCCCCTTTGGATAAGAGGCTGGTCGACGAACTCGCTTTTTTTGTGTGTGTCGCCTCTTAGTCATTGCTTCTCCTTGTGTGTTCACAAGAATTTCAACCAAATAAATTATGCCGCACCGTCGAACGGTGTTGTAACAAAACGCTAAGTGCTCTATTTTCGCTATATGGCGGGATGGAACCTCGCGCATTATGTGGGCAGTGGACATGTCCCATCATTTGAGGATCCTCCCTGCCTAATTCCTTAGAAATATTACCGTAGAATTTGTTATCACAACGGTGCTATCTTAAAGCATGCCGTCACCCACCGTTTCAAAGGGGTAACGTTCTTATCATGGCAGCTTGGTCTCAGTCATCAGGCACTGGTCCTGTAGTTGAGACAGCGTTTGTCACCGACTTGGAATGCAGCAAGTGCCTAGGTGCTGTAGAACCACCTGCAAGCGTTATAGTCAGCACTAAAACCACGCTCTCGCTTTTTAGTTAATATGTGCATTTATTTATTCGCCACGTAGAGCACGCCACAGTCTAGTTCGTTAACGTTACCGTGCACTAATTCGCCTCTGTAGATCAATGGCCAGTTGCTTTATTGAAAAAATGCATAGTCATGGTTAATTGTGCATCACTCACGGTGGCAGTTATTCGTACTGTTAAGACTGCAGTGTATTGTTTCGACTACAGTTACGACCTCCGGTGCTGATCTAAACGATGAAGTACGAGTCCAGGAACGCCGCCGCGCCTGCACCACCGGCCAGGGGAAACATCATAGCACTGTACGTGTCCCTCACTACCCGGGATCGATGCCTTGGCATCTACCTTTCCTGCCATTCGACGTGGCCGTTTCTCGTGGCCAAGGCCTTTGCCGCAGCCGACGAACCATGTCTTCGTGCTCAAGAAAAGGCGCGTTAAGAGGCACCGCTGTTTGGACGGCTGTCCATCGCTAAGCAGCGCTGGAAGATGCGACGAGAGGCAACAGGTATATCCTCTTCCACCGGCGGCGATCACTGCGCAACCCGTCGGCGGCGGACACCGCCAAAGAGGTGTCCTTTAGAAGGTCTTTCACGTTCAGCGTCCGTGGTAGCGGCGGCTGCTCTAAAACCAACGACGCGTCTCCGGCCAGCAACGACAGGGGTGCTTGCCGCCACATGTTCCGTTTCGGCGAGAACAAGAAGAGACGTGGGCACCAGGGAACCGGCAGGAGACGCATGCCCCATTCCGTGTTGGCCGAAGCGGCGCGCAAGGAGGCATCGTCGCAGTGGCCCTCCGTGCCCCTGGAGGTATGCGAATCACCCCCAGGCTAAGCGTCGCCACGAGGCCGCGCCCGTCCAGCGGGCGCACACGTTGTCACGCTCTGCGGAGGATGCCCCCGACGGCAGCGAATGTCCAGACGAGGCCGACGGTGGCAACACCGCGATCTCTGAACTGATCTACTGCGACCTTAAGGCATGACGTGAACGGCGACCTCAATGGGCTGGCGCGCACCATGTGCCCGAGCAACCACGAGTCCCGTGGGGCGAAGGCCTTCTACGACGCGGTGCTCCCACACTCCCTGTCTGCTATTCAAGACCTCTGCCCTGGTGACCTCGAGCAAGAGGACAAGAAGCGAACTCTGAAGAAGTTGGTGTTGAATAGAGCTTGCCGTGCGTTGGATGTGCAGAGCGAGGACGCCGATAACATTCACTAACGGTGTCAATCTGTGCGGCTGCCACCAAGCACTTATCGGCCGATTGTGGCCCACCATCAGACGAGAGCGTCTAGGCGGCTTCGGATTCTGCTTCGCTGAAGAAAAGGAAAAGAAACCAAGATTAATAAAGAATAAAACAGCACACAGTGATTGTGCGTTTATAATATCAAAGAAGATAAAGCTTACATTTCAGATTTATTTTTGATTCGCTTCCGAGAACCTTGTGATAACCCCGAGAAGAGTATGCGCAAAAAATTAGTGTCCATATAATTGTTATCTCAATAACTATAAATAGCTGCAAACGTATTCCTTTTAATGTTTCATTAAAACTGCACAAGGCCTCAAAGATGTCACAGTGGCTGGAGCCCACTACTGAGTAATCACAAGTCAGAATTATTTCTTTTGACAAGCCTAGCCAAGCTTAGAAAGCTGAATGTCTGAAGGACAGAAAGCTGTGCGAGTTGGTCAGCGTCCAGAGTGAAGAGGCGTGCAAAACACGCACACAATGGAAAGAAGTGGACATATCTGTGTTCGTCCTCTCCACTTCGTCCCCTTGTGTCCGTGTTTTGCTCGCCTGTTCTTTTCACAAAGCGAAATTTATTTATTTATTTATTTATTCATTTATTTACGAAAATCCTTGGAGTCCGGATGCCAGACATTCGGCACGAGTGAGGGATACATGATTGAAAGGGGCAGTGTGCAGCAAGTAGTAAAGCGTAAAATAGCAAGAATGTCACACCCTACGTGTGCAAGACTAGCACACCTAGGGTCAATCTGAAGTGTAGTGAGCACTAATTAAAGGGCCCGTAAACCACCCAGAGTTCGAAATTAAGTTTCCGTATTGCAGATGCACACGTGTCGGCACCGAACAAGCAGCCTCGAGATGTTTTGGAAACGACGCAGTTATAGCGGAGTTAAATGCGTTTTATGATGGAAAACTAGACCCCGCTCCCTTCACACTTTGCTATGCGCCGTCCGGCGCCTGCCGTCTTTTCATGTCCTACTACTCCTCCTTACGTCACGTGACAGGGTGTAAGCAATGACCTATATTGCTTCTGGCCGGCCTGCCGTCCTGCGAAGGGCACAGATTATGACCTCGCAAATACAACGGAAACTTATGGTGACTGGCTATGTCCGGAGAAGGTAACGGTGTGGTTTTCTTTGTTTTGTGGCGCTGCCACGTTTGGTGTCGATGATGGTGACCGCATTGATATCGATGCGCATGTTTACCTGAAACTAGTAAAAGAAATCAAGGGGAGGTTTAGGCATCATTTAAGTGACAATGCCGGTGTGCTTCGGCGTGACCAGACTAGCACGATTGGAATGAATGACCACGAAATGCCGCTCTCAGAAGAGCGGTACTGAAGAAAAACAGCGTTCACCTACAGGCTGTCGAAGGTTATTATTTTTTTAACACCGCTATGGAAATTGAGAAGGGGGAAGAGCGCACACATTACGGCACGGGGGAAGAAAGCGCACGTAAAAATAGAACATGCGCAGTGGCCTTGTCTTGCGATATACTTCGTCTGGCCGCGATAGACTTCGTCTGACCAAAACCTGTTTACCGAGACAACAATGCAGATACATTTTACGTTCCTGATGCCTGCTTCGCATTTCCTTGATTCCCGCTGCACGTGGGATCTGTGAATTTTTTTACCCTGATGTTTTCCTATTTCGTTGCGCAGGTGCTCAGTTTCGGTTTGGTTTTTGTGTAGCGTGGTGCACGGGGGCGACGACAAGGCTAGGCCATGAGCAGCTTCAGCCCTAAAACCCATCATTTTACCTTATGTCATTACGAAATTGTTAACTAGCTAGGAAGGGTAGTCTGAAGGCTCATCAACCATATAAATATTATTACGTCGTGGATGTGGCGCAACGAAAACAGCAAGACAGACTGAAGGAAGGTGGAAGAAGAAGAGTTTTCGCAGCGCCACTCGCCGTAAAACGTTCCAAGCGCCATCCAACCAACCAAGCACGGAGTCCGCCTGCATGCCACCGCCGATGGTGGGCTTCAGTAGACGGACGCTGCTTCCTGGCCGCCGGACAGGACAGTACCGACGCAGACGGGCGGGCAGCTGTGGGTGTTGTCTCTCGGCACATCCGCTGTAAGTCGAGTTATTTTGCACAGCAACTTCTTCACCACTCGTCCTCTTGCTAGAGTTCACCAGTCCAGACGTCACTACCGGGAGACAGGAAGTGTGGGAGCACCACGTCCAAGAACACCTTGCCGCTACGGGACTCATAGTTCCTCGGGGACTTCGTGCGCATCAGCTTAATGAGTTCGCACTGTTCTCATCTACCTTGGGGTTACCTAGATGAAGTCCCAGATCGCATTGGTTTTTGCCGTCGCCATCGTCTCGAGAATCGCTCCCACCGTGGTGAGCATCCAGAGAGCGGGTGCGCCCGCAGGACGAACACGGCCTCATGGCTACGCTTCGCCTGGGGCCCGGAGGTCCACTGCGACAGTTTTACCCTGTGCACCGCCTCGGCCACCGCGGCATCAGACATGCGCCTCCTGCCGGGTTCCTGGTGGTCGCCTTTCTTCTTGCCCTTGCGGAAGCGGAACTTGCGCAGGAAAGCACTCTTGCCGTTGCCACCGGGAGACGCAGATTTGGTTTTGGAGCCGCCGCCGCTACAACTGATGCGTAACGCCCAGTGTTGTGTTCTGGGTTGTCGGTTTCGGTTTTGGAATGACATGTGAGGACCTCTGGCATCCAGGATTCAAGGCACCTGTAAAATAAAAGAGTGTGCGTTGGGTAACCGTGAAGTGCAGACGTGTGTTCTTCTCTTCGGCGCTTCGCGCCAACCCGCGTGTTCGGGCTGGTCGGCGTCCCCGCCGGTCGCCTTCGTCTCCGTCGGCCGTCTTCTTCTTCTGCTTCGTCGGGACCAGCCAGCCCCCAACACAGCAATGGCGACGAGGATGGGATAGAACCCATTTCGTTCTCCGTGTTCGTCTTTCTTCAAACAGTGTACTGGCGTCATTTTCTTCTCGTCTGCACCGCTCCATTCTTCTTGCTTGAAATGGCGTCTCCTATTCCACCTCCCCTATTTCTTCCTTCGCCCGGAGAGCCGTCACTTCCGTGGGCTGACTGGAAATTGGTGTTTCAGGCCTACGCAGACGCGGCCGGGGAGGACGCCAGCAAGCCCGAGCGTCGCAAGGCCCTGCTGCTCAACGCGTTGGGCCCTGCCGGGTTAAAGCTCTTCTATACTTTGGACGCCTCTGTAGTGTCGTGGCGCCATCTATGAATGGCGCGCGCACTGAGTGCGCCCTAGTGTGTGGTGTCGTGGAGAGATGTCTGTAATGGCACACGTGATTGCATGCAGCCAATCACGTGTGCACGCGTGTCCCTTGTGTGAACTTCCAATAAACGGCCGCTGGCCGGCTCAGTCTTCGTCGGGCTTCCGCGGGCTCCGGACTACTCACTTCTACTGCGCGTGTCGCGGGCGCGTGCCGACGCACGTTGCGTCTCGCGTTCAGTCGTCGGGCCCTCGCCGTCGGGCGCCGCACGCCGACACAACAACTTGGCGACTCTGGCAAGCTCTCGCCTAGGCCTTCGCCCTTGCTCCGTTCTGCACCGCGCTGCACTACCTCTCCTGTCGGCACGGCTCTCTTCGAGCATCTCCCGGTCTTCCTCGAGCTGCCGGGGCCACCCCCGGTTCCATGGACTACTTGGAAGAAAATGTTTCAGGCCCACCTCGAGGCGGCCGGTGGCAGCGACTGGAAGGACGCGCGTCGTGCGTCGGCGCTCGTCAGCCTGCTGGGACGGGAAGGACAGCGGAAATATTTTGCTGCAGCAGAACAGGAGGAAGCCCGAAACGAGACGAGCAACGCGGCGTCAACTACCCCGAGCAACGCAGCGTCTACTACTCCGAGCAACGCAGTGTCTACGTCGGCGTCTGACCCAGATTCTTTGGCTTCGGCCGTTTCAAAGTTTGACAGTCTCGTCAAGCAGCTCGACCGGCTTTTCGCCGCGTCCACCAATCCACTAGTCGAGCGTCACGAGTTCACAAGTCGGTGTCAACTCCCCGGAGAGAGTTTCCTGGACTACGTGACAGTTCTGAAGGAGAAAGCCGTACGATGCAAGTTTGGGCTCACGTACGCGGAACGCGTCCGCGATCAGATTATTCACGGCTCGTCCAACTCGCGGGTGAGAGAGAAGCTGCTGGCATACGGTGAAGAGTTGACCTTAGAAAAAGCGGAGGAAGTCGGTCGGACGCTTGAAGCATTGTCCTTGGCGAACCAAGCGTTTGCTCCCAGTCAACCCGAAAATGTTCAAGCCGTAGGGCAAGGCGCCCAATATGGCGGCGCGAAGAGAAAGAATGGCCGCGCCAGTCGGGGAAGCCGTGACGTCACGTCAGCATGTCCGGGAGGCCAAGATGGCGACTTTCAACCGCAGTCGTCGTCGGGGTTCCGTGCTCCAGTTCCAAATGGGAAGTCTCAAGGCGATTTCCAACCTCAATCGTGCGACCGCTGCGGGAGCAGACGGCACCAGTCAAGTTTTCGAAATTGTCCAGCCCGAAGTCGACGTTGCAATACGTGCAACGCTTGGGGACATTTCGCGTCGATGTGCCGCAAGACTGCCCCTGTACAGCGCGTCTCTCCGAGGGGAGCTGTCGACGTCGCACCGGAGCAGCAGGCCTCCACACAGTTGAACTCAGCTTCAAGCTCGTCAGTGTTATCTTCGGATCATCCTTCGTCATCCGTGCTCACAGTCAGCACCTCATCCAGAAAAGACTTAGTCGTCCACGCTGTGGTCGATGGTGTTACCCTGCGACTACTGGTGGATACGGGAGCATCTGTATCCTTGATGACTGCAGAAGACTTCCAGCGTCATTTCAGCAAACAGCACAGCCTGTCCAAAGCTGTAGTCGACTTGCGAAACTTCTCCAAACAGCGCATCGGGATCCTTGGCTACTTCCAAGCTCCAGTCAAAGTGTTGCAGCGGTCTTGCTCCGTGGTCTTCTACGTCACCGATAAGGGCACATCGCTTTTGGGCCTTGACGCCATTCAGCCACTTGGCATCCAGATTGACGGCGCGTCGTTGACGTGTCGACTCGCATCCTGTGAAGTGCAGTGTCCCTCCAATGTGCCTGCGGGCTTCGAGCAGCTCTTCAGCGACGAGTTGGGTCTCGTCAAGGGTTTCATTCATCGCATTCAACGGCGGCCAGGTGTGACTCCGGTTGCATCCAAGCTGAGACGTCTGCCTCTGGCTCTTTGTGATCAGGTATCGACCGAGCTGCGACGACTCGAGGACTCGGATGTCATCGAACGCGTCGACGCCTCTGAGTGGGTCTCGCCGCTCGTCGTCGTGCGCAAGAAAAATGGAGGCATCCGGCTGTGTGTAGATCTCAGGGAACCTAATAAGGCAATTATCATCGATGGGTATCCTTTGCCGCACATTGAAGAGTTGTTGCAGATGTTTCATGGAGCCACTTGTTTTTCTAAGCTAGACTTAGCGTCAGCTTATCACCAGCTGTTGTTAGAAGAGAGCAGTAGGGACTTAACGACGTTCGTCACACATGATGGCTTGTTCAGGTTTAAGCGTGTGTGCTTTGGTCTGGCGTCCGCGCCTGCAGTTTTTCAAAAAATGATGTCCCAGATTTTAAAAGATTGCAAGAATGTAATTTGCTATCTGGATGATGTCCTTGTGTGGGGTAAGACTCAGTCTGAGCATGACGCGAGCCTAATTGAAGTCTTGACTTGTATAGCCAACAGTGGCATGAAGTTGAATGATAAATGTCTTTTTTCCGTGAAAGAACTTAGTTTCTTGGGACACCGGATTTCAGCTGATGGCATATCACCTTTAGAAAGCAAAGTAAAGGCTATAGTAAATGCCCCAGCTCCTACAGACATTAAGACTTTACAGTCATTTTTAGGTCTGGCAGGATACTATGCCAAGTTCATAGATCACTATGCAGACCTAGTTGAACCGCTTCGTCTCATGCTCAGGCAGGGCCAAAAGTTTTGTTGGTCTGAGGATGCCCAGCGCAGTTTTAACCAGTTGAAAACGCGCCTGACTTGTGCGCCTGTCATTAAGGTGTTTAATCCTGAGCTACCTGTGGTGGTTACAACCGATGCATCTGACGTTGGCATCGGGGCTGTGTTACAGCAGCGGTATGGTCCTAAGCTTGAAACAGTAGCCTTTGCGTCGAGAACCTTGTCAGATACTGAAAGAAAGTACTCTGTGGGTGAACGCGAAGCGCTTGCCTGTCTCTTCGCGTGTGAAAAGTGGCATATTTACCTCTGGGGTAGACGTTTCACCCTTAGAACCGACCATCAGGCTGTAGTTGCCTTGTTAGCTGCAGGTGATGCAGGCCGACGGCCTTTAAGGATTTCGCGGTGGTCAGCTAGACTTTTATATTATAACTTTGATATAGAATATTGCAAGGGCTCAGAAAATGTGGTAGCTGATGCCCTGTCTAGGCTGCCTATTCAGGATTGTCCACAACTTAGCAAGGATGAAGAAATAGTGTCTTTAGTGACATCTGTAGTCGACAAAGAAACCGTCCAACTTGTAACGAATGCAGATGTGACGTTGCAAAAAGTCTGTGAATGTGTATCCAAGGGCTGGCCTTTTAAGAAGCATATAAACAATGAGTTAATGGCTTACTTTCATGTTAGGAATGAACTCTCTTGTGTTGACGGATTACTTATGCGTGGTGACCGTGTAGTCATTCCTAGTGTTCTGGTACCTACTTTCCTTCAATTAGCACATGAAAATCATCAAGGGATAGTACGTACTAAGCAACTTCTGCGTGAAAGATATTGGTGGCCCCAAATGGACCGTTCTGTAGAAGAACATGTCAAGCATTGTCACATCTGTCAGCTGACAGACAAGTCTGCCAAGCCTCGTGTAGCACCGTTGCAGCCCGTTGAATGGCCTGAAGGGCCGTGGCAAAAGTTGGGTATGGACATTGTCGGCCCATTAAATGTATCTTTTCCCAGGTATCTTGTTACCTTAGTCGACTACTATTCAAAATGGCCTGAGGTTCTTGGCACGAATTCTATCTCCACAGAGGATGTCATTAAGCTGTTGGAATCGTCGTTTAGCCGGGAAGGGCTACCAGAGGTTTTAGTAACCGACAATGGCCCACAATTTGTCTCTGTACAATTTCAGGAATATCTAAAGGAACAGGGCATCCGTCATATATTTTCGTCCAATTATTACCCCCAGGCAAACGGTCAAATAGAACGTCTTAACAGGGTTCTTAAGGAACATTTGCAAGTAGCCAGACTTGAAGGTAAAGATGCCTCGAAGAGCATCACACAATTTTTGAGTTCGTATAGGGTCACACCACATGCTGTGACTGGCCTGTCTCCAGCTTTTTTGCTGCGCGGTCGACAACCTCGTTCCAAAGTAGACATTAGCAACTTTAGGATTCGTCCTAAAGTATCGGAGTCGCCCAATGGGTTGCCTCATGTCCGGAATCGGGTTGCAGCGAAACAGGATAAGAGCAAAAGGTATTTTGACAAAAGGAAAGGTGCGCAGCAAACCCGCATAAAGGTCGGGGACTTAGTTAAGGTAAGATTCCATAGGAAAGGCTTTTTCAAGTATAGTAGGCCTCTTACAGTGAAGGCTCAGGTTGCGCCGTCCACTTTTCTCCTCAATGATGGAAAAGTGTGGAATGCATCAAAGTTAATAGTAATTCCTAGGGATTCTTTCCAGAATGCCACCCTTTCCACTACACCCAAAGAAACTATTTACTCTTATTCCAGTTTAGATCTTAGTGGCAGTCAGTCCCCTGGTGCACCTACGTTGCAGGGCCCCACCCCCAGTTTTCAGACAGACCCTGATTCGGCAGAGATCTCTTATAGTGAAGGGTCTGAATCAGTTGTTCCTCAGGGAACGTTGGGAGGTCAGCAGGACCCGTTTCAGGGTACCTTCTTCAAGTAATCCACTAAATCTCAACCCTGAGGAGGGGGAAAGTGAAGGGGCAACAAGGTCTTTCAAAGACGACCGAACCTGGTCGCACTTCACCAAGTTCTGAGACTTCTACGCGTCCGCGCCGTAAGACAAAATGGCCTGACTGGCTCAAGGATTTTGTCACGTAAGGTCGAAAGAGTTCTATAATGCCGTGGCTGGTGGGCCCAGCCATGACATCGCAGGAAACTTTCAGATCGGTGTATTTCGTTTCACGGGATGTGTGATGTGTCTTTGTATTGGTGCCACTTGTGCGTGTGCGTGAACTATTCTTGTCCCCGCCGCTCGTGTGGTGTGAACTCCTTGGTGGACATCCTGGGACTCTCTTTGGTGTTTTTGTGATAGTGCTCACCTTATCGACGGGGGGGATGATGTAGTGTCGTGGCGCCATCTATGAATGGCGCGCGCACTGAGTGCGCCCTAGTGTGTGGTGTCGTGGAGAGATGTCTGTAACGGCACACGTGATTGCATGCAGCCAATCACGTGTGCACGCGTGTCCCTTGTGTGAACTTCCAATAAACGGCCGCTGGCCGGCTCAGTCTTCGTCGGGCTTCCGCGGGCTCCGGACTACTCACTTCTACTGCGCGTGTCGCGGGCGCGTGCCGACGCACGTTGCGTCTCGCGTTCAGTCGTCGGGCCCTCGCCGTCGGGCGCCGCACGCCGACACAACAGCCTCCAACGCGTCGCCGACGCCAGCGTCGGGCGATGCCTTCAAGAATGCTGTTGCTCTTTTCGATGAGCATTTTAAAGATGCCTCGTGCGATTATCTCTCACGCGTAAAATTCCAAGAACGGCGACAATTGCCTGGCGAGCCCGTCGCCGATTTCATTAATTCCCTTCCAACGCTCGCCGCGTCGTGCGGCTTTGGCGCGCTCGAGGACGACATGATCCGCCATCAGCTTTTCACCGGGGTAGCCTCGCAAAACGTCCGCTGCCGCATGCTTCAAAAAGGCTCCTCGATTTCATTATCCGAAGCCATCTAGATTGCGCGAGAGGACGAGCTTACTCGCTCCCAGTTGGAGCAATTCGCTCCGCATTCAGTGCAGCAACTTTCTGCTGTCGGGGGCCAAAGCGGCGGCTCTTTGTTTCACGGGACGCGTCAACATGGCGGCCCTTCTTCTTCGTCTCGGCGCGGCGGCCAACATGGACGCCCGCCCGCACAGTCCTTCCGTGGCGGCCAACATGGCGGCCCCTCTGCGTCGCGGGGGCGAGGAAGCCGGCAATATGGCGACCCCATTCCGCCAAATTCTGGTTTTCAGGAAGAGCACAGAGCTCCTAGCTCGCGTTCGCAATTTTCTTCTCAAAGCGCAATCGCGCATTGCTTTCGTTGCGGATCGGCTCGGCATTTAGCCAATTTTGCGCAGTGTCCCGCGAGAAACCGCACTTGTCTTGCGTGCGGAAAAATCGGACATTTTCAGTCCGTATGCAATTCCCGTCCAGCAAATCTTCCTGAACCAGTTTCTTCGTCCGCTCCTTCGAGCACTGCTCAGACCAATACGGTCACTGTTTTAAATGTGGATGGCCTCCACACAACGTCCGAGCCCAGCATCGTAGCTTCAGTGGGCCATGTGCCCTTGTCATTTCCCGTGGACACTGGTGCCTCAGTCTCTTTAATCAGTGCCGCTGACTTTCATAGTCATTTTTCTAACATTCGGCTTTCGCCTTCACACGTCGTTCTACAAACATATTCCAAGGAAACAATTGATGCTTTAGGTCATTTTACAGCTCAGGTCTCCTATCGCAGTCGCACTGCTTCCGTTACTTTTTATGTAACTGCCAATGGCAGCTCGCTTTTGGGACGTGATGCCATCAGGGCTTTGTCCATCAACATCGTCGGTGCGTCTATGACGTGTGCTCAAGTCGACGTCCGAGATGATATTCCGGCCAACGCGCCTTCTGAATTCCGCCACCTGCTCACCCGTGGACTGGGTTGTGTGCGCGGTTTTCTGCATAAAGTGATGCGTCGACCAGGTGTGTGCCCTGTGCGTGCCAAGCTGCGCCGTATTCCTCTTCTTCTCCGTGAACAAGTCTCTGCGGAACTGTCTCACCTTCAAGCCAGCGGAATCATCGAGCCTATCTCTGCTTCCGACTGGGTATCTCCGCTAGTCGTCGTCAAGAAAAAAGATGGATCTCTTCGACTATGCGTCGACTTACGAGAACCGAACAAGGCGAATGTCGTAGACGGTTTTCCGCTTCCTCACATTGAAGAACTGCTTCATCAGCTCTCCGGAGCGGTATGTTTCTCCAAGCTGGACCTCGCGTCCGCTTATCACCAAGTTGAACTTTCTGAGTGCAGTAGAGACTTAACCACATTTGTATCGCACGAAGGCTTGTTTCGGTTTCGCCGCGTGTGTTTCGGGCTTGCATCTGCGCCTGCAGTGTTTCAGAAAATGATGTCAATTATTCTTAAGGGTTGTAGTGGCGCCCTGTGTTACTTGGATGACATTTTGGTGTGGGGACGTAGTCGCGAAGAGCACGACGCTAACTTGCATACTGTTCTCAACCGCATCAGTGAATGTGGCATGAAACTTAATAACAAGTGCATTTTTTCTGTGAATGAGTTACAATTTCTAGGGCATAATGTCAGTTCCCGCGGCTTGACACCTGTTGAATCTAAAGTTCAGGCCATTGTCAATGCCCCACGGCCTACTGATGCCAAAACCTTGCAATCTTTTTTAGGTCTTGTTGGTTATTATGCCAAGTTTGTCCCTCACTATGCTGATGTTGTTGAACCACTGCGTACTCTGCTTCGACAAGCACAGCCTTTTTCCTGGTCAGCTGAAGCTGAGCAGAGCTTCATTCGAGTTAAGTCAATACTGGCCTCAAAGCCAGCTGTTAGTATTTTCAGTGAGAAGCTTCCCATCGTCATCACGACTGATGCGTCCGATGTTGGACTGGGAGCAGTGTTTCAACAACTCAGAGGTGATCAGCTGATCACTATCGCTTTTGCATCTCGTACATTGACCCCTGCTGAACGCAGGTATTCAGTAGGAGAACGTGAAGTTCTTGCTTGTCTTTTTGCCTGTGAGAAATGGCATGTTTACTTGTGGGGCCGGCACTTCACATTACGTACAGATCACCAAGCACTAGTTGCTCTTCTTTCTGCAGGATCCGAAGGCCGCCGCCCCATTCGTATTTCCCGCTGGTGTGCCAAACTCATGTATTATAATTTCAATGTTCAATATTGTAAAGGTTCTAATAACGTGGTTGCTGATGCACTGTCGCGCCTTCCTCTTCAGATACCGGTTACTGAAGAGCGGGATGAGGAAGTTGTTTCATTAGTTACTTCCTGCATTACTAAAGCTGAGCTTCAGGCAGCTACAGCTGCAGATTCCACCTTGTCTCAAGTTCTTAAATATTTACGTGAAGGATGGCCTTCCAAATGTGCTCTTGCTTCTGAATTCTTGCCTTACTTCGCAGTCCGACAGGAACTGTCTTGTGTCGAGGACTTGCTTTTCCGCGATGAACGCGTGATTCCCCCTGCTTCTTTCCGTAACAAGCTAATACAGCTTGCCCATGAGGCTCATCCAGGCATTGTCCGCACCAAACAGAATCTTCGAGACAGGTTCTGGTGGCCAGCCTTAGACAAGCAGGTCGAGCATGCAGTTTACAACTGCCACATATGTCAGGCAGCTGACAAGTCTGCCAAACCTGCATTTTCTCCGTTGCAGCCAGTCCAGTGGCCTGATCGGCCTTGGCAGAAACTTGGCATGGACATCATCGGTCCTTTGCATAATGTTCCGGAAAATACCCGGTTCATTGTTTCTCTCATCGACTACCATTCCAAATGGCCAGAGCTTTGTTTCACACATACAGTTACTTCTGAGGTTATCATTGAGTTTCTGTCTTCAATCTTCAGCCGGGAAGGTTTTCCTGATGCTATAGTTACGGACAATGGTCCGCAGTTTCAGTCCCAACATTTCGAGGCTTTTCTTTCACAACGAGGAATTCAGCACTTGAGGTCATCAGTTTTCTATCCTCAATCAAATGGGCAAATCGAGCGCTTTAATCGCGTTCTGAAGGAACATATCCAGATCGCTCAATTAGAGCACCGTCCCCTCAAGCAAGTCTTGACTGAATGTTTAGCTTCGTACAGGTTCACACCACAAGGCACCACTGGAGTGTCTCCGGCTCAACTTCTCCATGGTAGGCAACCGCGAGTTGCTCTCGACATAGTCTCTTTGTCTCGTAACATAGCAGTGTCTTCTCCTGATCAAATCCGTACCAGGGTTTTTTCTCATCAAGAAGCGATGAAAAAGTATGTCGACACCCTTCGAGGCGCAAAGCAATCCAAAGTTCGCACCGGCGATCTAGTCAAGGTTCGTGTGCCAGGCAAGCGCCCCAAGTATCGGGGTCCTTACAAAGTCTTGGGCCAGGTTAGCCCCACTTCTTTTCGCTTAAGTGATGATAACATCTGGAATGCTTCGCGCCTTGTTATTTTTCATACCCCCCATCACGTTCCCCAGCACGTTCCCCATCACGTTCCGTCCACGCCTTTCAACTATGCATCAGACTGTTACATGTGGCCTCCATGTACAGGCATTTCTTCTTCAACCGGGGAGGAGTTACCAGTCGGTGTAGCTGGTTCCAGTACACCAAGTCATACGGTTCACTTCGAACCTTCAAATACGGCTGAGACCGTTGAACCGGACTCTGGTCCACAAAGTCCTTTCGAAGCTCATGCTGCGAGCTCTGATGAGACCGCGAATTTTAACGCTCGTTCAGAGCCTTCACAATCTTCTACTGCTCTTGATGTGTCACATCAGAGCACAAGTGACCAAGGTGCAGAGACACCTCATTCTACACCCAAAAGGGCCCGCCCTAAGCGGAAGCGGCAGAAGCCGCGTCGGTTCGAAGACTACGTGACGTAGAACTCTTGTTCATTACTGTCTGTGAACATTATTGTTCTGTGAAAAGGTCCAGTGCATCCAAATCAATATTGCACTGATTTGTGTACATTTGTCAGTGCATTTTCAGGACTTTCATATTTTGTGAGTTTTGGTGTGCCGTGCTCTGAATTTCATGTGTTCTAACGTACGTACCTTGTATAATACATAGTACCGATCATGTATAGATATAAACAGTGTATAGGTGAACTTCTTTCGAGGAGGGGATGATTGTTGTGTTCTGGGTTGTCGGTTTCGGTTTTGGAATGACATGTGAGGATGCCAGGGGGCGCCGCTCTGGCATCCAGGATTCAAGGCGACTGTAAAATAAAAGAGTGTGCGTTGGGTAACCGTGAAGTGCGGACGTGTGTTCTTCTCTTCGGCGCTTCGCGCCAACCCGCGTGTTCGGGCTGGTCGGCGTCCCCGCCGGTCGCCTTCGTCTCCGTCGGCAGTCTTCTTCTTCTGCTTCGTCGGGACCAGCCAGCCCCCAACACAGCACCCAGCTCCTCCTGAAGGGCTCCTCTCTGGCGGTGTCCGCTGCCCGCGGCTTTGGGAGTGATCCCCGACGGTCGCAGATGCCAATCTGTGGGTGCTCCTCGCTGCTGACATTGCTGCTCGACGATGGAACGCCGCCTAAATTGCAGTTCCACTGGACGCGCATCTTCTTCAGCCACAAAGACATGGTGTGATGGATGCTTCTCAGGACCTGGGGCATCGGGGACGGCGGCGCATAACGTCGGGGAAGGCAGATAGAAGGCATCGCCCCCAGTATTGAAGTTCACGTCTAGTTGGCAAGGTTTCCTGCGGCCGGCGACGCACGGGCCTCAACGTTCCAGGATTCCTCCTTCATCATTGAGAAAGGGCGCTGAGGCCGTAAATGGTGAGCCAATGTAGTTAGATGGCAACTTGAACGTAGCTAAAATATCTAACGGAATCCAGCTATTAGCTATAAAGAAGCTTAATTTTTTCATGTGCCACCTTCTAGCAGAATGTGGCCATATAACGAATTCATGTCGCTTTATTACCTTGAAACATAAAAGAGCTTTCAGAGTTGGCCCTGAATAGCCGTTAAGCTCTCTTTCCCCTTTGGGTAAGAGGCTGGTCGACGAACTCGCTTTTTTTGTGTGTGTCGCCTCTTAGCCTTTGCTTCGCCTTGTGTGTTCACAAGAATTTCAACCAAATAAATTATGCCGCACCGTCGAACGGTGTTGTAACAAAACGCTAAGTGCTCTATTTTCGCTATATGGCGGGATGGAACCTCGCGCATTATGTGGGCAGTGCACATGTCCCATCATTTGAGGATCCTCCCTTCCTAATTCCTTAGAAATATTACCGTAGAATTTGTTATCACAACGGTGCTATCTTAAAGCATGCCGTCACCCACCGTTTCAAAGGGGTAACGTTCTTATCATGGCAGCTTGGTCTCAGTCATCAGGCACTGGTCCTGTAGTTGAGACAGCGTTTGTCACCGACTTGGAATGCAGCAAGTGCCTAGGTGCTGTAGAACCACCTGCAAGCGTTATAGTCAGCATTAAAACCACGCTCCCGCTTTTTAGTTAATATGTGCATTTATTTATTCGCCACGTAGAGCACGCCACAGTCTAGTTCATTAACGTTACCGTGCACTAATTCGCCCCTGTAGATCAATGCCCAGTTGCTTTATTGAAAAAATGCATAGTCATGGTTAATTGTGCATCACTCACGGTGGCAGTTATTCGTACGGTTAAGACTGCAGTGTATTGTTTCGACTACAGTTACGACCTCCGGTGCTGATCTAAACGATGAAGTACGAGTCCAGCAACGTCGCCGCGCCTGCACCACCGGCCAGGGGAAACATCATAGCACTGTACGTGTCCCTCACTACCCGGGATCGATGCCTTGGCATCTACCTTTCCTGGCATTCGACGTGGGCGTTTCTCGTGGCCAAGGCCTTTGCCGCAGCCGACGAACCATGTCTTCGTGGCTCAAGAAAAGGCGCGTTAAGAGGCACCGCTGTTTGGACGGCTGTCCATCGCTAAGCAGCGCTGTAAGATGCGACGAGAGGCAACAGGTATATCCTCTTCCACCGGCGGCGATCACTGCGCAACCCGTCGGCGGCGGACACCGCCAAAGAGGTGTCCTTTAGAAGGTCTTTCACGTTCAGCGTCCGTGGTAGCGGCGGCTGCTCTAAAACCAACGACGCGTCTCCGGCCAGCAACGACAGGGGTGCTTGGCGCCACATGTTCCGTTTCGGCGAGAACAAGAAGAGACGTGGGCACCAGGGAACCGGCAGGAGACGCATGCCCCATTCCGTGTTGGCCGAAGCGGCGCGCAAGGAGGCATCGTCGCAGTGGTCCTCCGTGCCCCTGGAGGTATGCGAATCACCCCCAGGCTAAGCGTCGCCACGAGGCCGCGCCCGTCCAGCGGGCGCACACGTTGTCACGCTCTGTGGAGGATGCCCCCGACGGCAGCGAATGTCCAGACGAGGCCGACGGTGGCAACAACGCGATCTCTGAACTGATCTACTGCGACCTTAAGGCATGACGTGAACGGCGACCTCAATGTTCTGGCGCGCACCAAGTGCCCGAGCAACCACGAGTCCCGTGGGGCGAAGGCCTTCTCCGACGCGGTGCTCCCACACTCCCTGTCTGCTATTCAAGAGCCTCTGCCCTGCTGACCTCGAGCAAGAGGACAAGAAGCGAACTCTGAAGAAGTTGGTGTTGAATAGAGCTTGCCGTGCATTGGATGTGCAGAGCGAGAACGCCGATAACATTCACTAACGGTGTCATCCTGTGCGGCTGCCACCAAGCACTTATCGGCCGATTGTGGCCCACCATCAGACGAGAGCGTCTAGGCGGCTTCGGATGCTGCTTGGCTGAAGAAAAGGAAAAGAAACCAAGATTAATAAAGAATAAAACAGCACACAGTGATTGTGCGTTTATAATATCAAAGAAGATAAAGCTTACATTTCAGATTTATTTTTGATTCGCTTCCGACAACCTTGTGATAACCCCGAGAAGAGTATGCGCAAAAAATTAGTGTCCATATAATTGTTATCTCAATAACTATAAATAGCTGCAAACGTATTCCTTTTAATGTTTCATTAAAACAGCACAAGGCCTCAAAGATGTCACAGTGGCTGGAGCCCACTACTGAGTAATCACAAGTCAGAATTATTTCTTTTGACAAGCCTAGCCAAGCTTAGAAAGCTGAATGTCTGCAGGACAGAAAGCTGTGCGAGTTGGTAAGCATCCAGAGTGAAGAGGCATGCAAAACACGCACACAATGGAAAGAAGTGGACATATGTGTGTTCGTCCTCTCCACTTCTTCCCCTTGTGTCCGTGTTTTGCTCGCCTGTTCTTTTCACAAAGCGAAATTTATTTATTTATTTATTTATTCATTTATTTACGAAAATCCTTGGAGTCCGGATGCCAGACATTCGGCACGAGTGAGGGATACATGATTGAAAGGGGCAGTGTGCAGCAAGTAGTAAAGCGTAAAATAGCAAGAATGTCACACCCTACGTGTGCAAGACTAGCACACCTAGGGTCAATCTGAAGTGTAGTGAACCTGCACTAATTAAAGGGCCCGTAAACCACCCAGAGTTCGAAATTAAGTTTCCGTGTTGCAGATGCACACGTGTCGGCACCGAACAAGCAGCCTCGAGAAGTTTTCGAAACGACGCAGTTATAACGGAGTTAAATGCGTTTTATGATGGAAAACTTGACCCCGCTCCCTTCACACTTTGCTATGCGCCGTCCGGCGCCTGCCTTCTTTTCATGTCCTACTACTCCTCCTTACGTCACGTGACAGGGTGTAAGCAATGACCTATATTGCTTCTGGCCGGCCTGCCGTCCTGCGAAGGGCACAGATTATGACCTCCAAATACAACGGAATCTTATGGTGACTGGCTATGTCCGGAGAAGGTAACGGTGTGGTTTTCTTTGTTTTGTGGCGCTGCCACGTTTGGTGTCGATGATGGTGACCGCATTGATATCGATGCGCATGTTTACCTGAAACTGGTAAAAGATATCAAGAGGAGGTTTTGGCATCATTTAAGTGACAATGCCGGTGTGCTTCGGCGTGACCAGACTAGCACGAATGGAATGAATGACCACGTAATGCCGTTCTTAGAAGAGCGGTACTGAAGGAAAACAGCGTTCACCTACAGGCTGTCGAAGGTTATTATTTTTTTAACACCGCTATGGAAATTAAGAAGGGGGAAGAGCGCACACATTACGGCACGGGGGAAGGAAGCGCACGTAAAAATAGAACATGCGCAGTGGCCTTGTCTTGCGATATACTTCGTCTGGCCGCGATAGACTTCGTCTGACCAAAACCTGTTTACCGAGACAACAATGCAGATACATTTTACGTTCCTGATGCCTGCTTCTCATTTCCTTGATTCCCGCTGCAGGTGGCATCTGTGAATTTTTTTACCCTGATGTTTTCCTATTTCGTTGCGCAGGTGCTCAGTTTCGGTTTGGTTTTTGTGTAGCGTGGTGCACGGGGGCGACGACAAGGCTAGGCCATGAGCAGCTTCACCCCTAAAACCCATCATTTTTCCTTATGTCATTACGAAATTGTTAACTAGCTAGGAAGGGTAGTCAGAAGGCTCATCAACCATATAAATATTATTACGTCGTGGATGTGGCGCAACGAAAACAGCAAGACAGACTGAAGGAAGGTGGCAGAAGAAGAGTTTTCGCAGCGCCACTCGCCGTAAAACGTTCCAAGCGCCATCCAACCAACCAAGCACGGAGTCAGCCTGCATGCCACCGCCGATGGTGGGCTTCAGTAGACGGACGCTGCTTCCTGGCCGCCGGACAGGACACTACCGACGCAGACGGGCGGGCAGCTGTGGGCGTTGTCTCTCGGCACATCCGCTGTAAGTCGAGTTATTTTGCACAGCAACTTCTTCACCACTCGCCCTCTTGCTAGAGTTCACCAGTCCAGACGTCACTACCGGGAGACAGGAAGTGTGGGAGCACCACGTCCAAGGACACCTTGCCGCTACGGGACTCATAGTTCCCTGGGGGACTTCGTGCGCATGAGCTTAATGAGTTCGCGCTGTTCTCATCTACCTTGGGGTTACCTAGATGAAGTCCCAGATCGCATTGGTTTTGCCGTCGCCATCGTCTGGAGAATCGCTCCCGCCGTGGTGAGCATCCAGAGAGCGTGGCAACGGGTGCGCCCGCAGGACGAACACGGCCTCGTGGCTACGCTTCGCCTGGGGCACGGAGGTCCACTGCGACAGTTTTACCCTGTGCACCGCCTCGACCACTGCGGCATCGGACATGCGCCTCCTGCCGGGTTCCTGGTGGTCGCCTTTCTTCTTGCCCTTGCGGAAGCGGAACTTGCGCAGGAAAGCACTCTTGCCGTTGCCAGCGGGAGACGCAGCTTTGGTTTTGGAGCCGCCGCCGCTACCACCGATGCGGAACGCCCAGCTCCTCATGAAGGGCTCCTCTCTGGCGGTGTCCGCTGCCCGCGGCTTTGGGAGTGATCCCCGACGGTCGCAGATGCCAATCTGTGGGTGCTCCTCGCCGCTGACATTGCTGCTGGACGATGGAACGCCGCCTGAATTGCAGTTCCACTGGACGCGCATCTTCTTCAGCCACGAAGACATGGTGTGATGGATGCTTCTCAGGACCTGGGGCATCGGGGACGGCGGCACATAATGTCGGGGAAGGCAGATAGAAGGCATCGCCCCCAGTATTGAAGTTCACGTCTAGTTGGCAAGGTTTCCTGCGGCCGGTGACGCACGGGCCTAAACGTTCCAGGATTCCTCCTTCATCATTGAGAAACGGCGCTGAGGCCGTAAATGGTGAGCCAAAGTAGTTAGATGGCAAGTTGAACGTAGCTGAAATAGCTAACAGAATCCAGTCAGTAGCTATAAAGAAGCTTAATTTTTTCATGTGCCACCTTCTTGCACAATGTGGGCATATAACGAATTCATGTCGCTTTATTACCTTGAAACATAAAAGAGCTTTCAGAGTTGGCCCTGAATAGCCGTTAAGCTCTCTTTCCCCTTTGGATAAGAGGCTGGTCGACGAACTCGCTTTTTTTGTGTGTGTCGCCTCTTAGGCTTTGCTTCTCCTTGTGTGTTCACAAGAATTTCAACCAAATAAATTATGCCGCACCGTCGAACGGTGTTGTAACAAAACGCTAAGTGCTCTATTTTCGCTCTATGGCGGGATGGAACCTCTCGCATTATGTGGGCAGTGGACAGGCCCCATCACTTGAGGATCCTCCCTTCCTAATTCCTTAGAAATATTACCGTAGAATTTGTTATCACAACGGTGCTATCTTAAAGCATGCCGTCACCCACCGTTTCAAAGGGGTAACGTTCTTATCATGGCAGCTTGGTCTCAGTCATCAGGCACTGGTCCTGTAGTTGAGACAGCGTTTGTCACCGACTTGGAATGCTGCAAGTGCCAAGGTGCTGTAGAACCACCTGCAAGCGTTATAGTCAGCACTAAAACCACGCTCCCGCTTTTTAGTTAATATGTGCATTTATTTATTCGCCACGTAGAGCACGCCACAGTCTAGTTCATTAACGTTACCGTGCACTAATTCGCCCCTGTAGATCAATGCCCAGTTGCATTATTGAAAAAATGCATAGTCATGGTTAATTGTGCATCACTCACGGTGGCAGTTATTCGTACTGTTAAGACTACAGTGTATTGTTTCGACTACAGTTACGACCTCCGGTGCTGATCTAAACGATGAAGTGCGAGTCCAGGAACGTCGCCGCGCCTGCACCACCGGCCAGGGGAAACATCATAGCACTGTACGTGTCCCTCACTACCCGGGATCGATGCCTTGGCATCTACCTTTCCTGCCGTTCGACGTGGGCGTTTCTCGTGGCCAAGGCCTTTGCCGCAGCCGACGAACCATGTCTTCGTGGCTCAAGAAAAGGCGCGTTAAGAGGCACCGCTGTTTGGACGGCTGTCCATCGCTAAGCAGCGCTGTAAGATGCGACGAGAGGCAACAGGTATATCCTCTTCCACCGGCGGCGATCACTGCGCAACCCGTCGGCGGCGGACACCGCCAAAGAGGTGTCCTTTAGAAGGTTTTTGACGTTCAGCGTCCGTAGTAGCGGCGGCTGCTCTAAAACCAAGGACGCGTCTCCGGCCAGCAACGACAGGGGTGCTTGGCGCCACATGTTCCGTTTCGGCGAGAACAAGAAGAGACGTGGGCACCAGGGAACCGGCAGGAGACGCATGCCCCATTCCGTGTTGGCCGAAGCGGCGCGCAAGGAGGCATCGTCGCAGTGGTCCTCCGTGCCCCTGGAGGTATGCGAATCACCTCCAGGCTAAGCGTCGCCACGAGGCCGCGCCCATCCAGCGGGCGCACACGTTATCACGCTCTGCGGAGGATGCCCCCGACGGCAGCGAATGTCCAGACGAGGCCGACGGTGGCAACAACGCGATCTCTGAACTGATCTACTGCGACCTTAAGGCTTGACGCGAACGGCCACCTCGGGAGACTGCCGCGATTGAAGTCCCCGAGCAAACATGAGTCCCGTGGTGGCAAGGTGCTACCACACTTCCCGTCTCTGGTTTAAGACTTCTGCCCTGGTGAGCTCGAGAAAGAGGAGGAGAAGCGGGCACTGAAGAAATTGGTGTTGAATGCGACTTACCTTGCGGCGGAAGTCCAGAGCGAAAACGCCGATTGGCGCTCACCTTGTGCCACCAACGTTGCCACCTGCCCGACGGCCAAGCAGCACTACCCGCCGATTGTGGCCCACTATCCGACGAGATCGTCTAGGCGAGCTCAGGGGTTGGTTGGTTGAAGAAAAGGAAAACAAAATTGGAGGAAAAATAAAACTTAAACCTTCATAGTGATTGTGAATTTGCATTATGAAAGCAGATAGAGCTTACGCATCTTTTTTATTCGCTTCACAGAACCTTTTCATAACCCCACGAAGATTATTCTTCAAATAACAACAAAACTTGCCCATATAAGTGCTATCCCAACAACTGCAAATAACTACAAACGTATCCGTTTTGATGTATCAGTAAAAAAGGACACTGCACCAAAGTTGTCGCTGTTGCCGGAGCCCATTACCGACGCACCAAGTCAAAATTATTTCCGTTCACATGGTTAGCCCAAAGTTTAAAAGCGAAATGTTTTATTTATTTATTTATTCATTTATTAATTTATTTATTTATTTATTTATTTAGGGATATACTTCCAGTCTTGATGTGATAGTTTGGGCAGGAGTGAACGATACATTGAAAAGAGCCGAGTGCAGCAAGTAGAAAAGCGTAAGCGAGCAACGAAATCAAACTTTCGCCTGAACGGAGAAGCAATGAATGCGATAACACTGCATAATGTAATACATGAAGAAAGACTCGAAATTCAAGGAGCAATGTAAATTTTCGCAGTTGTACATGTGTCGGCAATTAACAAGCAGCCGCGAGAATTTCTCAAAACGGTACGTAATTGGGTACTTACACGTGTTTTATGATCGAAAACTTGTCCCCGCTCATTTCTCGCTTTGCTGTGCGCCGTCTCTTCATCGCCGACTACTCCTCCTAATGTCACGTGAGAGGTTATCGCCAATGAGCTATATTGCTTTGCGCCGGCCTGACGTCCTCTGAAGACCGCAGCTTATGACCTCGCGATTACGCTGGAAACGTATGGTGACCGGCTGTGTTGAAGAACCTCAAGAGGAGACACTTCTGTCGGCGTTTCCGTTATTTGCCCCCCCTCCCACCCAGGCTGCTTACAATGGCACGGCGAGCAAGGCGACGAGAAAGAGGTATCGTGCGTAATTTCTTGCCGACTTTGCCGGCAATCGTTCAGGCAGTGACAGCTCCAGACGCTGATCACATCATCAACACTCCTACGCTGACCTTAGGACGATACGCGGACCGCAGGAAATGCCCGGATAAGGGAACGGGGTCGTTTTCTTTTTTCTGTGGCGCTGCCGTGGCCCGTAGCGCTGGCGCGTTTGGCATCGATAATGAGGACAGCATTGTGATATCGATGCGCATGTTTACCTGAACTAGGTAAAAAAATCTCAATTGGAGCCTTAGGGCCACTTTATGTACGCTTCCCGGTAAGCTCAGGCGTGACGAGACTCGCACGAAGCGAATAAATGAACACAACATGCGTTCTCAGAAGAATGGTACTGATGAGAAACAGCGCTAGTTGACCGGCCGTCAATGTTTATTATTATTTATTTTTAAACGTCGTTGTGGAAATTAAGCAGGGCGTAAATGGTTCACTTCACTCCACGGGAGAAGAAAGCGCATATAAAGATAGAACATGAGCAGTGGCCTTGGCTCGCGGTCGACTTCGTATGGCTGCGATGCGGGCGACAGTTTATCACACTGCACACAACTGTGGACGCGCAACCCGAAACACGTATGGGAGTAGTTGCTGCGGGTGCTGGCTCGAATGTGCTTAGAATGACAGTGTTGGAATGAGAACTTGAGTTGTAGAGCACTCCTTGCTTCAGCAAGAGTAGCATTATGCTGGAGCTCCACGGCAAGCGTCCTCATGAGCGGTGGCACGATAGTTTAAATTACCATGTCACGTTCTAGTGGCAGGGACAACGGCCCAGCAGTATACTGCGAGCTATCATGCTGTTTGATTTCTTCTGCCACGCGCTTCAGAACACGCCATTGCTCTAAGCAGCGTGAACTTTGCCCACACTTCGCCTTCGAGAAACTTGGCCTAGCACAGCGGCAGCAAGCGACCGCGTTTCTTCTCGCACTCGGAGACGCACTCACATAAGCACTACGTGGTCAGGGCATTTCCGGTGTTGTGACGATATGCGAGGCACTTTGGATGAGGCACGTGGGCAACTCGCTACTGCTTAGTAGAAATATATGGTAGAAACACTGTCGCAACGCACGCGATGTAGTCGGCTGTCCTGCGACATCACCACACCCTCTCTGGCGGAACTACGCGCAAGCATGGGCCTCTTCGGCGGAAGGCAGCCAAGACCCGCCTCTGTAAGCACAACTGTCTGCTCCGAAGACCCAGGCGAACAACGCACTACTTGCAAACACGTTCCTCCTCGGAGGAAGCCAGCTCGAGAACATGCCACGTGACATCGCGTTAGGTGATTCTGGGTGATCATGTGACATGTTCTTCCCAATATCACGTAACAAAATGTCACGTGACTGCTAAATATAGGCGGCCGCGCTGGAATTATATGAGCCATCGTACTTCTCTAACCATTTCAAGGCAAGGACTGTTGTAGTCCATATTTCATTGGTGAGTCTATTTTGAGAAATCAAATTGATTTTCTTTATTTTTCACGATGCTTGGCGGTACTATTTCTGAGAATATATGGCCAACTTTCGCGACCTTTATTGCACTCCTATACACTGCCTTGTGCGGTGCTATAACGCCTCATTTTTTTTATAAAGAGTAGTGTCATTACTAGCTTTAAGCTATACGTACCTTGCTAGCTGATCTATGCCGAGCAAAAGACTTGCCTGGGCGGCTTCATGTGTTTGAGAGAACTATTTGCTCATCTACCGACATATGCTGTCTCTTGAGAGACTATTGGTGCGAAAGACTAAGTAACTAAAAAGTAGATACTCTGCAGTCGGTAGGCAGGTAGTCTTAATGAGTACGTGCAGTATGAGAATGTCCTGCAAGAGTTTCTACATTACGCAGCTTGAAACACGGCCAGAGTGGGGGTAAGCGCGCTCGCTTTCCTTCACAAGGCATCTGCTTTCAGCTTGGGCAGAATAGCCGCTCTTCCCTGCTGGTAACGCCAGGGCTCGGCATATGTGGCATTTTCTTTCGCTCAACACATCGGTGGCTTGTGCTCTGAAGATGGCGGACCTACGCGCAACATTTCTGTTGTAGGGAGCGTATGCAGTAAATCTACCAGCATTTGCAGTACTGACCGCCGGACTGAGATGTGCGAGCTAGCCTCTCCTGTAAGGCTTGCAGCTGCTGCTCTTTTCTTTTTTTCCGCATTGTGTGCTGCTTGAGAAGTGCACTACGCGCAGGGTTAGAGAAGTGCTGGCTAGATGCGTTGTGCTACGAAAAGATTGATTTGGGCTTCTTGTTTGAGGCTTTTGTTTGTTGCCGGCGTCCACCAAGCCTTTACTACGTCACTATACATCGCTATCGTAACGGATATCAAGCAATAAAATTAAACAATGGCAAAGAAAAAGCAAGCAGAAAAATTTTCACTAACGCTGTCGAGATCGAACCTACGATCGCTGGAACCGCGACGAAAGGTGCCCGCCGCGCTACCGAAAGTGTTTTCCTTGGCGACGATAGAAGGTGCACGAACGTGCCTTATAATCCTTCATTTAAACTTTCTCCATCTCTCTCCTGCTCGTTGTGTTCTCCGTTGGCTGGGGCCGTGCCACCACCTAGGATCGGTACAGCGAAATATCCTCATAGCACCAAAGAGCTCCTGTAGTTCGACCTGGGTAGGGTAGTGTTATACCCACTTTCATGTTATACCGATTCCTATATAACAGAGGGATCAGCCGCATTCTTTCTGATTCGCTTACCGACCTCACATTTTTCAGTTATTGCAGAACTGGTGAATCGAATATGTAGTTTGCAGTTTGTGGCACATCTCTCATTTTCTCTCATTGAAACCTTATACATTTGCACTCCTGGAAGTCTGGTAGAGGTAAATATTACAAAAAGCCGCATTGCACACCACTGCAAAAAAGCGCAGAGAGCAAATCACTCGATCTTATTCGCTCATTTCTTACGTTTTGCGTCCCATAAACAGTGCATGAACATAAATGATAGATCACATTCAGCTGTTCGCGATTCCATCTAAATGCTCGCCACCTAGCGGACGCTCCTGGAACCAGCCGGTCCAAGGTCGACCTCGAAACGCGGCATGGTATCGCATTACCGCGTGCTATAAAACAGCTCTATAGTTCCTTAATCGACGCCATGCCGCCTCGAAGCAGCCCGAAAAAGAAATAATCCTCATCAAAAGCCTTGTTGCGTGCCTCAGTGCGTGTCATCGCGATGCAAAGACAGCAACATATCGTTTCATCGGTTCCCCAAAGAAGCAGACGACGCTTCGCGCAGGGCAACATGGATTAGGAACCTGTGCATCGACAAGAAGGTGACGGGAGTTTGGTCCACGTACTTCACTCGCGACGATTTCTTGCTCCCCGGTGAGTACACATATTTGTGTGTGCACGCGTTTATTATCATGCGCGCTTTTCGAAGAGCCGGAGTGTAATTTAGGCAAGCGCGTAAACAAAATAGCGACATCGTTTATACGTGTATATCTGGTAACGTTTTGTTAGTGTGCCTATGCTCAACTTGAACCGCGGTAACATTATTGCTGGCGTACTTTTGCCCGCATGCATTGTAGTAAGTAGATAAAAGCGAGCGCTTGCCTTCGTCCCATGCGCGCGCTGCGCCTCGTACTTTCTTTGGTGGTTATGGAAGTAATGTGCGATCGTTTATCGCAGCGCGCTTGCATTTCGAGTTCACCTGGTGACAATTCAGGGCTTATTGCGCTCGTTCCAAATTTTCAGCCCTCGACCTGTTCACCGCGCCTCTAAGTTTGCCTGCCGGCACCGCGCACATAACTGCACTCTTTTAACACGTATATAAGTGACACATTTGTCACAGTGGAGCAACGCCGCTCACAAGTGCTTGCATCTTTCGGAGAGGCCTGCAACGCATGAAATTCAGGGTCGTCTGAAAGGCTCTTTATCCTGAAGAAAATCTGATGCGGGTCTCCGAACAAGTGCGACGTTCGAGCGCACAGCGCAATTATTTCCGCTGTTTCGCCGCTCAAATCTTTTAGACCAATTAATATCAGATGTTCGGCAGCAAGTACCCTTTCGCATTCGACGAAGCATCGTGATTCAAACCCGCAATCAAGAAACTTTAGCACAGCGCTAAGCGGAAGCGTGGCCGTGATTCTAGATATAGAAGCCATCTTTGTTTTTCTCAACAATGTTGCCAGATGAACCACTTTTTCTGGAGTCGTGAATTGTGTGAGAAACTATGAAGCCAATACCTCTCCCTTGCGAACTTGCTACATGAGACACGGCAAGGAATAAAACTGTGTACTTGAAAGTCGGGAAGTATGCAATAAGTGTAGTATTTAATCTGTGGGATACCTAATTGTGTATGTTACGCACGTTTTCGTTCCTTCTTTTAGGGGCGAAGCTCCTTAAGCTGTGGGTCGGTTGTCACGCGTATCGTGTAACCTACACCAGTCACAATACCTTGCAACGCCATGCAACGCCGGGAGGCTCGCGCGAGCTCTCTCACTCTTCCATCTGCTGTCTTCTGAGAGAGAGACAGCGAATGGCGCGCGTTGACTATAGAAACGCTCTTAGATGAACGCTCTACCAGCTCGCAAAGAAGGAGAACGCGCCCTCACTCGCGAGAGACAACGTTGGCGCAGGCAGCGTCTTCTGGCGAGTTTCTTGATTGAGAAATACCGACTGCTCGCGCTAGAGAACCGTTCACCAGCCACCCATGTATATATATATATATATATATATATATATATATATATATATATATATATATATATATAGGCTCTGGATCTTCACTTTCAATGAAGTGCCGGTGGGAGATTTCACTTGTGCGTAGTTGAACCATAAGGATTCGTAGCGTGCGCATTAACTAAATTAATCCGGAACTCGGCACGATCTACGATGAACCTCCCGAGCTTCGGCCACTCATCATCATTCACTCCGTGGATATGCTGTGAATTTTTTTTATGCATGCAGCTGAATTTTGGTCAGCACGCAGGATTCTTCAAGGTGAGAAATAGACGCTCTTCCGAGATTGCCGCAGTTGATATTTTTCGAATGAAATTTAACGCACATTCACATTAATGAAGCGTACATCCTCGTTATTCACAAAAGATATTTGTCGGTCACGTAAGCGTACCGCTAGTAGGTGCCAAAATACGGGAAAAAATGCTGTCGAGCGCCCGCTTCGAGATAATGTAGTGGTGTCATTAACGGCTAGCTGTGATCCAGCACACTAAGGCATGCTGTGCGTCTGCAATATTATACACGTACATACAATCCGAAAGGTGGTCGCATATGGTCGCAATCTACAATCCTGGACATAATCTCACCTTGTGCTCGCCTACAGCTTCAGAACACGGACACTATGCCACCGATCAGTTGGATCAGCGCCTCCTCTATTTTTTTAGAGGAGGCACTTGTTGGATCAATGTGGCACGCGCATAAGATAGACGTGCAGAAATCGAAGAGAAGCCATCGCGGCTTACGTACTGATAATTTACATAGCGATATGTTCCACCTTGCCCAATTTATCTAAGCGGGGACGTGTTGGCACAAGACAGCAGAAAAACTAAACCGATAAGACCGTGCATACCGTCTTGCCTTTGCGGCAGTGTACGCACTTTTTCCATGAGCGCTTGCGCGGCCGTTGGCGGCGTTGGCGCGCGAGAAACTTTCTATTCCATTATGGTCTGTCTGTTCAGATATGGCTGAGTTATTAGGCGTTAAGCTTCATCTTTTCGCCATCGGATCAGCGGCGAGTTGCAGAACTCGTGTTGTTTTCCTTTTTTTGTTTTTTGTGCGTTGTGGCTTAGCCATTCTTTCTGCTTGTGTGTTGCAATCAAACAATGTATGCCTGACCATGCGACGGTGTTCTAAAGACAAGCAAAGTGCAGTATTTTCTTTATATGGCGCAATGGAACATCACGGAGCATATGGGCCGTGTTAGACATGTATCATTTCATCCCAGCTCATCCCTTCCTAATTCCCTAAAAAGGCCATTTAGAATTTGTTATTATCACAGGGCTATTTGACAGCTTGCCTTTTCCCACCCTTTCACAACAGTGACAGCCCCGCCACGGTGGTCTAGTGGCTATGGTACTCGGCTGCTGATCCGAGGGTCGCGGGATCGAATCCTGGCCGCGGCGGCTGCATTTCGATGGAGGTGAAATGTTGAGGCCCGTGTACTGTGCGATGTCAGTGCACGTTAAAGAACCCCAGGTGGTCGAAATTTTCGGAGCCTTCCACTACGGCGTCTCTCATAATCAGAACTGGTTTTGGGACGTTAAACCCCACAAATCAATCAAAAACAGTGACATTCTTATTATTCTCAGCTTAGTCCTAGTTATCTGGCAACGGTCAAGCTGATGAGACAGCTGCTAGTGCGTTTGTAACTAACTTGTGAGGCTGGAAGTGCTTAAGAGCAGTAGAACCAGCTGCAAGCGTTATATTGAGCCCAAAAACGATGCTACCCTTTTTTAGCTATTAGGTGCACTTACTTTCTCTATTTTTCAAGTAGAGCACACCGCATTCGCCCCTAGACATCAATGCCCACTTGCTTCATTGGAATAATGTTTAGATATGTTTAATTGTTCATCTATAAGTGGAAATTATTTATATCGTTACGACTGCCGTGTGGGGCCGCGTCCCGCGCGACGCCATGTTTTCGTTGGAATGTCTCCGCATCCCCCTTTCCCAGCTGGACGGGGCGGCGGCCCGCCCGTTTGCCCCATGTGGTTTTAACATAGGCTGCCATTGGGCAGCGAGAAATTCCCAGAATGTTTGCGCGTTCTGGCGTTTCTGGTTTTTGAGATGCTCGGGAGAACTTGCTGGGTCTTGGAGAGGTACGCACGTACTTTTGTGGCCCTCCGGCCGACCAGGCCTTCGGTCGGATGGCATGCCTCTGCAAGCTCCAGTGACCCACGGCAGCGGCCGGCGATCTGCGCCCATCTACGTATGTTCCTTTCTTTCTATTTTCCTTTTCTTGGGGCGCGGTCGCGGGTACGCTGGCCGGGGTTAGGCTCTCCTTCCTTGCATGGTTATTTTTGGGTGTTATTCTGTGTTCGCGTGTTGTTCAGTGTTATTGTCCTTTGTTTGTGTTCGTGTGCGTTCGCGTGTTGTTATTCGTTATTGTTAACCTTCGTTTACGTTTAATTCGACTTTAGATTCGGCCTTGTACTATTTGTTTTATTTAACGTGTGTTTATTAAATTGCCATGCACGGAGAGTTGCGCCTAATGTTCTCGTCTTTCGCCGCGTGCGACGGTTTGTGCTGCCCTGCCTCGAGTCGGGCCGCGGGCCGAAGCGCGCGGCACCGCGGTGATGCATGGCTGAAGGCCGTTTCACATGACGCAGAAACACAGCGATTTTGCTTCGGCGACTAGAGCGATCGCGATTTTTTTCAAAAAAAATCGCGATCGCTCTTGTCGCAACGGTCTGCGACGAGCGACCAACAAGTTGGAATTTCGTCGCTCTGATCGCAGCGATCCGAACGATTTCCCGTCGAAATTGCGCCGAGAAGCAGCCCCCAAGCTGTTTCGCTGTCATGGCGGTGGAGTGTGTGTTTTATGATCGGAGCGATCGGAGCCGTGGATTACCGTATCTAGTATGTAGTACTATTAATAGCGACACGAGAAGGAAAAAAATAAAACCTCATACTTCGGCATTCCTCCACTTGTATGTTTTTATTGAAGCACTGGGTTGGTGTTTTAGCTTTCTTGTGTACTACGTCGAGCTTTCGCTTCGACGTAGTACAACACACGAACACATTTTGTTCCGTGCGCGGAGAAAGATTCCCGCTGGTTGATGTACTCGAGTTGAGACTCGACGCTATCGAATGTGTGCGACTTGCCTTGCATACACAAGCATTCTTTTTTTTCTCTCTCTCTCTCTTTGAGATTGCCTGTTGTTGCCGCACAGCCAAGGTATTGCAGCACGTACTTTGCGTGCACTCAAACGCGCATTGCGCGTTGTAAGTGCTATGAGCCTGCGATAATAATGATTGAGCACGACGTGGTCGCGAGGCATCCGATGGCGGGCTGCTTTTTTGTGCGGCAATTCGGCGAATGCTCTTGCTTTTCTTCCGCATCGAAATGAGGCCGCCGTGGCCGGAAATCGAACTCACATTCTAGCGGCGCGATATCGGGAGCGCGACACACGAACTTACAATTAAAGTGCTTTGTCAAGAAGCCGAGACGTTTGTATGTCGCCAGAACTTTCTGAACTGTTAATGCATGCAGTGTTCATGGATACGGGGCGCGCTAATTAACCAGAAATACTTCACCTTACACCGATACCGTAAATCGGGCACGTCATTGTTGGACTGACTATGCGACCAGTAACTAAATTTAGATAATTTTTGGTGTATTAATGTGTGCTTTCATAACGTACCATATCAGGAATGCTAGCAGCGTCGTTGATTTACTTTCAAAGCGTTGATGCGCAACAAGTATTATTAATAGCAGCTTTTTCTTCTTTTCTTATCTCGTGGACAACATTTTTTCCTTCACATATATTTATACGCATATATTTATAGGATTTGTATATTTCCTGCACCGGTTCTCACTTTATATAGTTATAATTAATTGTAAAACCTTCATTGCATGTAACAACACTTCAAAGAAGATTACTTGTGCACGTAAATGCTTGCAGTGTACTTGTTTTGTCTTGTTTATGATGTTCATTATAGCACATCACTTAAAAAGAAACACACACACAAAAAAAAGAAAAGCGGGCAAGCAGCCTGCAAAGTTCTTATACAGTTCTTATATAGAAGAAAATGTGAAAGATCACAGCTAATCAAAATCATGCTGGGAAGTTGCCTTGTTGCATCCTTTTTCTGTAGGTTATAGTTTCCTCTTGGGTATGGACCAGTTTTGCACTTCAATAGCCATTCAGGTGTGAACATGCATATTTAGGTGTGAAGCCATGCCAAACTAAATAGAAACAGCTTGCCGACATATCTGAGACTGGTTTCATTATTACATAAATCCTGCTTTTACAAGTGCATAAGTTTATAGAATTACGCATTTTTCGAACATATCTTGTGATGAAATTAAAACACCATGTAACTTTGTCATGGCATTATAAAACTGATTTCTGCAAATGAAGTGTGTACGTTTGCACATTATATAGTTTAATTTTATGTAATACGTACTGCAAACAAATAAAGGTCCAACCAGGAAAGAAATTGTGAGAACAACACATGTACATGAATCTCTCCATTAAAATTCATAAAGGAAAAGCAAGTGTGCATTAATGCATAAACATGACCCAACTAAAGTACGGCACAATGAACTAGGGATGCACGGCAGAAATGGCGTGTCTCGGTAGTGCACGCTGTTTTGCAGCCATGCCTGGGAAAAAAATATACATCTTAAACAAGCGTGTTAAAAAATCTGTGCACTAAATGTGCATGTTAGTCAAGGGACTCTTTAAGTGTTGCATCTTTACTGAAGACATTATAAGGCCTAATTACCAGCTTATTAAAGTATAGGAAAAGATTGCAACATTTATAACATTTGAATGCAAACATTATGTCATACAGAAGGGTCTTGCACTACTTGTTCTTATAGAGTTGCAAACAACAGTTTAGCAGTGATGCCTCAACTGTCACATTTGTCTTTCACAAGACTGTTGGTCTAGTTGATATAAAACAAGAAGAGAACAACAGGAAGAGTGGCACTTCCAGCTACTTTATTCAAGGCGCTAACCCAAGAATATATACAAACAGCAAGCATGCGCGGTCCCTTTCCAACCTCTTATCATGCAGCAATCAAGCAATCTCGTCTCTGGTGCATATAACATAACTGATGTATAGCTGATAACTGACAATTTGTACAGGCAACAAAACATACAATGATTCTTTTTTACAACTTGCATTTTTATATATTGTTTTAATCTGTCACTTCCCATGGTGGCTGTGCCAGTTTGCAAAAACAGAAAGTAAGCTCACGCTATATTAAGGCGAAAACCTTATATTACTATGTTTCAAGGCTGTGTTGCGCAGTACAAAAAACCAGAGTGTAGGCGAGCATCGAATAGGTGGAGTGCATCTCTCGCTTCACTGTAAAGCTGATTAAGTATATCTTGCTGGTGCGGTCAGCTTTGTTGTCTTCGTATTACAACAAAGTCGACTGTGTCTTGCTGCAAAATCTCATGCCACATCATTGTAGGTGAAGGTGCACAAGGCTCTAGTTGCGAGGAAGACCGAGAAGGCACAACGCTGAAGAAGAACCTTAAGCAACTCAAAATGCCATTTGTCACCACTGCTGCTGTAACAAAGCAGCTATGTGTGAAACAGCAGCAGCAGCCCAAGAAACAGATCAATGGAACTTGGCATTTGCCTTTCACATTCCCTTGGAAATTTCTAAGCACCTGGTATAACAATACAGCGTAAACCGGTATGGGCTTGTTACAATGCTCAAAATTGGTGACAATGGTGCCTGAAGCAGCTGTCCGAAACCGCTATCGCTCATAATCAGGAAAAAGTCCATACCCCAACTCACCTGAAGGAAAACTAGCAATCTTTCAGTAATGTTTATCTCCGTCTCTGCACGCCTGTGCACATTTGAACCCAGCCCAACAGGAGTAGTAGCACCCACCCCCAACTCTGGGCCTTATATGTTGTCAGTCGTCAGCTATGGTTCTATCGACAAAGACGAGGAGAATTGGGGGCCGGGGGAGAAAACACAGAAGAGCAAGGAGATGATGACGGCAAGGAAGGAGAGGATGCAGATGACAAATGAGAAGGAATTTGAAAAAGAAGACAATGGAAGAGGAAGAACAAGAGGGGGGAGGAGAAGCAGGAATGGAAGAAGACCTAAAGAGAATAAGAGCACATGCAGGAAAGCTTACACTGTCAATGTGCTGTGTTCTTTGCAAAGGCCTGAGAGTGTTCTTACAATGCTGCCCTAACTTGTCCCAGTGGCCCATTAAAGAAATTCTGTTGACATTGTGCAGTGGAGTTTTTCCTCTGAAAATGCACACCTATCAGATTCATGATAGCCACCATTGGTGATTACTTCTCTATGCAAGTTACTTCAGGCAGTAAAACCTTTGCCAGGACAAAGAAATGGAAAAGACATCAAGAGAGTGCAGGCGATTGCTTAACCGCAAAGGTTGTTATGCAACACCAAAAAAGAAGCATCAAAATTAAATGTGAATGTTGTTTTTGTGCCCCTAACAAGCTCTCAAAGGTGTGTTCTCTAGACAAAGTGGCTGAAATGTGCAAGATGCACAGGAACAATTTCAGCACTTGCCAGTCGCACAGAGCAGCTTGGTTGCAGCAGACAAGAAAACCTGGCATCCTACGAGCAAAGTGACAATGTAGGTGGAGACATGGTATGTCCTCGAGGCACGGAGAAGGCAGAATTTGAGGAGAGGAATCTGCTAGGCTGTGGCAGCGCGCGCCATGGCCCATTCATGAAATGGTTTGGCAAGGAGGAAATTGAATTTTCTTTGCATCACGACAGATGAAACTTCCGGCAAGTGGTCATCTTTTACATGTCATCCTATGGATGCAATGCATAAAAACTGCGATACCGTCTCATATATTGCAAATATTCTCAGTTTTCTGTCTGCAGCATCAATAAGTAAACTCTGTGGGCATTTTGGCTGTAGTTTGTAATAAATAATCACTTCAATACGTGCCATACAGCACTTGTAAGGACCTGCATGTAGTGATTCCAGTGCAGGTGACACCTGCCGCTGCAAGTCCCTCGTTTGCATGTTGTGAACAGGTATGGGTAAATGGCCTTGGGAAGAAAAGGCATGCAGGATGCTGCATATTCTTTGTGATCTGCTGACTTTACAACTCTCACGGGCTTCTCAGACTTTTAAGTGCACTTTTTGTGTTGCAACAAAGGCTTGCGCTCTCTGGGGTTTCCACCAGTGCCATTTTGGGATGGGACAGAAATGTGTTGCGCCAAACTACAACAGTAGTGCATCTATTAAAGTGAAGCCGATTACTTTTGACGTTCTCAGTGGCTTGATGAAAGTGGAGGCATGGGCTTGTACAATACTAAGGAAAGGTCGAGAGCTCATGCCCCATAACTACGTTTGCTAGAAGCATTTCTCAAACAGCGAAATGGAGACGCAATGAAGGTGATCTTGGTGGTGACGTCTCTCTTGACAAACCTAAGCGGCCTGTTTTGTTACTAGATGCCATGCTGTCACTATTTTTGCACTGCCTCAGCTACCTATCTCCTGTTCTCAAAAAGAGAAAAGAAATGAGCCAACTGGACCTGGCATGAAGTGTGGAGAGCATGCAAAGGCAGAGACTTTGGTGGTTAATGACACAAATATGCTCGCTGCTTGCCACTTTGAGGAAAATGAGATGGTGCATCCTCTCGCCTCCCTTTGCCATGAGTACAATGCCTCGAACAATAAGCAAACAACGGCATATGTGTGGTGGAAAGACAAGGAACGACACTGTACCAATAGTTCTGGTAATGACCAAACCAGTCAAGCCAGAGTTATTGAATAATTATAAGTTTTACATTCCAAAAAACATACTGTGCAGATAATTAGGTAATTTCTGCACAGGCAACACCTTTTTTCGTTTATATAACAAATAATTTGCAGCCACCAAGGTCGCACAAGAAGCACATCAAGTACGATGAATCGGAACTGGCTAGCCTTGACAGGTGGAACTGGCAAGCTTCTGCAGAAGGCGTGAAGTGTGTGTTTCTCTCTCTGCGCCAAGCCGACTCGCACAACAGAGAGTGTGTTGGCACCATGCCCTACAGCGTGATTTCACTGAGCTTCACTGAGCCACCCAAACAAGTACTGTTTCGCCGTTTGAAGAAATGCTCTGTGCGTCGAGGCCAATACAGCAGTTTTCTCTATAGCGGTGACCCTCACACAAATGCTTCTCAATTCCAACAAGCGCATTTGATTGAGGAAATGCTACCAAAAAAACATTCTAAACTTCGAGAGACTCCCGAGATGGAACAGGATGGAGAGCAGTTTCTGAACCATTAGACAATGAATGCATGTCACAGAAACACAGTGAGCCCTGTTAATATTTCTGCTTGTCGACAGAAGCCTCTTATTGCAGTAAAACCACGTATCTAAATATATAGGCTGTTTGGAGATAGTACTTAATTCAGGCCCTTATTGGCTGTTTTTCTGTTTTGCAAACAATTCGGTTCTAGCAGAAAAGAGGCACAGCAGGGGAACAGTCTACTACAGCTCTAAGTGCATGACTATGCTACTAACTTGTTATAAGACTATACATCAAAAATACATTTCGTGCACGGCGTGGGGAGTGCAACGTATTTTGCTTCTTTGGACCGACTCGCAGTAATCTACTAGCATTAGGAAACTAAACGACATCCGTGTCTTCACAATGTAGTGACGCAACATACAGGCTTCAACACAGGTGACTGCAGCTCCTTATAAACTTGTGATGCTAGTTGTTACACATCCACACCACAGATTCCACGACGGACGATCCGTGATATCGATGTTCACAAAACAAACTATTCAACATCATGCAAGCACACACGCGCACGCACGCGCACATACACACACAGAGGCGTCATTTTTCGCGGCCTTCAAGATGTGAGTTTTCGGTTACATGCGTGTTGCCGCGTTCGGTCACAACACAAACTAACCGTATTCCGTGCACAGACACACAGATATACATCATTTGCAGATCCATAAATGTGGGCTTTGGTTAGATGCCGGCGTCGTCCGGTTCGGAGGCACTACAGTGTAGTAGGCACTTGCGAGAAACATACACGAACCATTCGTTGACAACTTGATGCTGAACACGGAGAATCATGCTTCGCGTGCACGACGACTTCGAAGAAGAATACGCGGACCCTTCCTACGCGGCTACATCCATGGCGCAAAGTTTTTTTTTTCTTCACGACGCGAAGCAGCCGAAGCAGCTGCTGCAGCTGCTGCAGCTGCTGCGCTGCTGCCACCGCTATTTTCACGTCTTTACTGATGTGCGGGGGCAGCTGTTGCGCACACCAAAACAATTTACCCAGTTGCAGCCGTTTTTAAATTACAATACATGCATGTTCTTCAATCCTGTAAAACAAAAGTTAATAATATTATAACGCACGGCTATTTAAACACATTTGAAGATAGCCGGTCGCTACTGTCGCGGGAAAAACAGTCGCTGCAATCGCAAGTCATCTGAAACGAAACCGCCATTAAGCGACGGGAGCGAACAGAGCGATTGGAACGATTTTCGTCGCTGCAATCGCGGCATGTGAAACAGCCTTGAGACTAGCGAGCGCGCGAACGCGACGACCTCATTCTCTGCTCGTTGAGTGCTCGAACCCACTGCAGGGGGTTGCTAGCGGCGATGCCGCTGCTAGCAGTAGTTATTAGTAGAAGTAACCCCGACATTTTGGCGCCCAACTAAGTGGGGCCAGGGGCCTTGCCCTTGGTCGCTCTAACGACGAGCAGGTGTCGGCAGAGTGGGGAAGTTGCGTGCGGTTCCCAGCGTCAAATGCGCTTAGGTTGAGCGTGGCCCTCTCTGCCGTGTACCGCCCGTATCTCTTTCTCTGTCTATCCATCCTTTTTCTCTGTCGATGTATCGTGGTGTGAGGAGAGGCAAATGTCACTTCTCAAACGGATTGGTAACCCGCTTCGAAGTTGTGTGAGGCGAAGCGTGGACGAGGAAAGGCGTGATGCAAGTTGCCACCGAGTTGCAGCAGTTCGTTCTTGGTGGCGGAAACTCGTTGGATTTACCAAGGCTTCCATCATGCCATGGCCGGGAGAGTGACCATCGTGTCTCCCGTGCGACGTTCAAGTCGGTGAGTCCAACGGTTTTCTTTAGACTTCGCGTCGTGCGCGTCTTTCTTCAGTAAAATTTAGAACCAGTGAAGGAATAGTTGACGCGCTATTTCTTGCCCGGGTCACCGAAAGTCTCTTTTCTTTAAAAGTTGTCGGCGCTGTTCGGTTGCACATGGCCGACTTGCACCGAGGGAGGCAAAGATGGCGGAAAGGCCGCTGAGGCGAACAAAGAAGTAGAGGCAGACCCTTCTTCCTTGAATAGCCCTTCGGGCACCTGTCTCTTTGCGCACGCAGAAGGGGAGAGCGTCCCCGCGGCGGGAGAGAAGGAGGCCATTGTGGCGATAATCAGCCGGCCGGTCGGGGGGAAAGGATGAAAGAGGGGGTCTATCCTCACAGGGCTCACCTCAGGAATCTGGTTTTTCTTGTTTGTTGTTTTTTTTTTGCTTCTTTTTCGTTTGGCCCGAAGAGCGACGTAGTTGACGGCAGAGTGACCCATGTGTACATAATGTAAATAGTTTTCTTTCGCGGTTTTGTTTTTCGCCTCCGGGAGGCGAGATGCCTGAATGTGTTGGTACTGCACATGGCGCGCGCGCGGTATCGCTGTCTTGTATTGCGGCGAGCGCGGCTTTTGGGCTTGAAGCGGCTTGTGTAGCCGTGGCCCTGGAGAGAAAGGGGTTCACTCTGCGCGGTCTGTACGAGCTTGGCCACAGTATCATGCCACCTTCGCGGTTAGCGCCGTGTTTACGCGCGTCGGCAGTGGCACCCCCCGACAACAGAGGAGAGCGATTGCGCGCTCCGGTAGTAATTCTAGCCAGTCGTCAGAGCGGAAGGCTTTAGTTGAAGTCTCAGCGATTTGGCACGGCGCAGTGTGAATGCTCAGCTGTCGCCGTCCCTTCAGCATCTATTCATTCCGTAGGCAACACGTTGTGGATCTCCCGTTTCGTTTGGTGTCACGGATGGGCAGAGTGAGTTCGTGGAAGGATTATCCGCTAGTGCAAGGTCATGCGGCGTCGCACTAGTGAAGACCACGTTTACATTGGTTACTGCCCGACTGATTCCAGACGGAGAGGTAACCTGACAGAGAAGTCTTTCTCTTTTTCTCTTTCTACGCTTTCTCCAGTTTCTCTTCGCTGCTTTTGGTTGTGTACTAAGTGTTCCTTTTTGTTTACGTACCGTTTCTTTCTATTTGGGTTTTTGGTTTTCGCTACCTGAGGATTGAGCCTTGCGTTGTTTTATCGTTCGTTATTTCAATTGATTGTGGGGTACTTTGGTTGCGCGACTGTTTTTGTTCTTTTGTTGTTGTTTTGTTTATTGTTTTTCTGCCGCGCTGATTTGGCGGCCGAAGTCTGTGTGTCTGGAGCGGGGCGGCGTCGACGGCGAGGCTGCGGTCGGAGCCGTGGTCGCGGCACTTGGGGCGGCCAGGAAGTCGACAGGGTCGACGGCACGTGAGACCTGCCGCGGCCGGCGTCCAGGGTTCGTGTGAAGATGCCGTGGCGCGCGTCGGCTTCATCGGACATTTGAAGGACTTTGCTCGGTTGTATTGTCGCGTTTGCTTCCTTGTTTTTGTTTGGGGGTAGTTAGCGGATTTTATTTTGTATTGGCACCGCCGGTATTGTTTTTTTAGGGGGGCTTTTAAGGAGGGAGGGATGTGGGGCCGCGTCCCGCGCGACGCCATGTTTTCGTAGGAATGTCTCCGCATCCCCCTTTCCCAGCTGGACGGGGCGGCGGCCCGCCCGTTTGCCCCATGTGGTTTTAACATAGGCTGCCATTGGGCAGCGAGAAATTCCCAGAATGTTTGCGCGTTCTGGCGTTTCTGGTTTTTGAGATGCTCGGGAGAACTTGCTGGGTCTTGGAGAGGTACGCACGTACTTTTGTGGCCCTCCGGCCGACCAGGCCTTCGGTCGGATGGCATGCCTCTGCAAGCTCCAGTGACCCACGGCAGCGGCCGGCGATCTGCGCCCATCTACGTATGTTCCTTTCTTTCTATTTTCCTTTTCTTGGGGCGCGGTCGCGGGTACGCTGGCCGGGGTTAGGCTCTCCTTCCTTGCATGGTTATTTTGGGTGTTATTCTGTGTTCGCGTGTTGTTCAGTGTTATTGTCCTTTGTTTGTGTTCGTGTGCGTTCGCGTGTTGTTATTCGTTATTGTTAACTTTCGTTTATATGTAATTCGATCTTACATTCGGCCTTGTATTATTTGTTTCATTTAACGTGTTCATTAAATCACCATGCACGGAGAGTGACGCCTAATGTTCTCCTCCTTCGCCGCGTGCGACGGTTCGCGCTGCCCTGCCTCGAGTCGGGCCGCGGGCCGAAGCGCGCGGCAGCGCGGCGAGGCATGGCTGAGATAGCTAGCGCGCGAACGCGACGACCTCATTTTCTGCTCGTTGAGTGCTCGAACCCACTGCAGGGGGTTGCTAGCGGCGATGCCGCTGCTAGCAGAAGTAATTAGTAAGTAAAACCCCTACAGCCGTTACGGCCTCCGTCGCCAATCTAAATGATGAAGGGCGAGTCCAGGAAGGTTGCCGCGTTTGCGCCACGGGCCAAGGGAAACACCACAGCTCTACTCGTCGTCGACGCCTCCGCATCTACCTTCCCTGCAACTCAACGCTACCGTCCCCGATGCCCGAGGCCTGAGCCGATGCCATGACACCATGCCTTCGTCGCGCAAGATGCGCGTCTAGTTGAAGTGCAATTTGGATGGGCTTCCATCATCGAGCAGCAAAGTCAGCGGTGAGAAGCAGCCACTGATGGCCCTCTTCGAGCGCCGGGGAACACGGCCAAACGCGTGGGAAGCGGACACTGCCAAAGAGGAGCCCTTCAAGAGGAGCTTGTGTTTCAAGAGGAGCGGCGGCGGATCTAGAACCAAGGATGCGTCTCCCGACGGAGTTGATAAGGGTCCTTTTCAGCGCATGATCCGTTTCGGCAAGGGCGAGAAGAAACGCGACCACAAAGAACCCGGCTGGAGACGCATGCCCGAATCCGTGGTGACCAAGGCGGCGCGCAAGAGGGAACTGTCCCAGTGGTTCTCCGTGCCCTTGGGCGTAAGCGCATCACCGCAGCCTAAGCATCGCCACGAGGCCGTGCTCGTTCTGCGGGCGCACACGTTGTCACGCTCTGCGGAGGATGCCCCCGGCGGCAGCGAGTGTCCAGACGACGCCAATGACGGCAAGAACGAGACCTGGGAGCTCATCTATTGTCACCTCAAGGCAGACGTGAACGGCGGCCTCAGTAGGCTGCCGCGCACCGCGACGCTCACACACTTCCTGTCGCCTGTTGAAGACCTCTGCCCAAGTGAACTCGAGCAAGAGGACGAGAAGCGATCTCTGAAGAAGTTCGTGTTGAGTGGAACTTGCCTTCCCGTAGATGTCCAGAGCGAAAACGCTGAGAGGCGTTCACCCTGCCACCAACGGTGTCATCCTGTCCGGCGGCCAAGAAGAGCTACCCGCAGATTGTGGCCCACCATCAGACAACACCTCTAGGCGGGCTCTGGTGTTGGTTGGTTGAAGAAAGGAAAAAGAAAACAAAATTGGAAAAAATAAAAGCTAACACTGCATAGTGATTGTGCATTTGCATTATCAAAGAAGACAGAGCTTACGTTTCTGTTTTTTTTTTCATCTGCTTCACACAACCTTTGCATAAATACAAGAAGAGTATAGTTCAAGTAACTACAAAAATTGGCCATATAACTGCTATCCCAACAATTACAAATAACTACAAACATATCCCTCTCGATGTTTCAATAAAAGAGCACACTGCATCAGTGATTTCGCTGTGGCTGGAGCCCATTACCGAGGCAGCAAGTCAGTTATTTCCGTTCACAAGGTTGGCCCAAGCTTACAAAGCGATTTTCTTTTCATTTATTTATTTATTTACGAAAATACTTCCAGTCCTAATGCCACACTTTGGGCAGGAATGAGGGATACATTAAAAGGGCAGAGTGCAGGAAGTAGAAAAGCATACGGGAGCAAAGAAACCACACTTACGCCAGAAGAGAGAAGCAATCAATGCGATAAAAATGATGCCGTAATATACAAAATAAGACTAGAAATTTTAGCGGAAATCTGAATTGTAATGAACCTGCGCTTATTAAAGGGCCCCAAAACCACCCTGAGGTCAGCATATAGTTTCGGTGTTGCAGTTGTGCACATGTCGGCAACGAACACAAAGCCGCGAGGCAGTAATAGCGTAGTTCCATGTGTTTTATCGTAGAAAACTGGTCCCTCCTCATTTCACTCTGTCCAATTAATGCGCCGCCTGGAGGCTGCCGTCTTTTCATCACCGACTGCTCCTCCAAATGTCACGTGACAGGCTGTCGCCAATGATCTCTCTGCTTCGTGCCGGCCTTGCCGTGCTGTGAGGGGCGCAGCTTCCCGAGCAAACTTCGCCGACCATCGCCTTTTGGCCAATGCTGGTCCTCGCTTGGCTACAGGTTCTGTGCCGACTCGGTTACCGTAAGAGTTCAGGTAGTACACGGGCGCACATAGGCTGCCGACCACACCGGCAAGCCTGCCGCACTTTACCGGCGCTAGCTTGGCCACTGACGGCGGCATGAGGTATATAGCAGGAGACTGTAGCACCGAGCAGGCGCTTTTATGCTGGCCAGAGAGCTCGTTTGTGCGTCGGCCACAGGTTCTTGACCGAGTGCGGTGGTGGAGTGCCTTTTACTTGCATTTCACAGCCACCGGAGTTTCGCCTGTTCGCCTTGCCTGCAGAGGGCAAGGTCGCGGGCATGCGATCATGTTTTCGCTCTAGTAGCAGCCTCTCCGCTCCTAAATTCTTCGGAAAACCTCCATATACCCAGAGTAACACTGACCACAGGAGTGACTATCATGGGCTCCTTACATAGATCACACGAATGACAATCATTGGTTCCTTAAACACACACTCAACACGTACTGAGTTCGAACGATTCCACCAGCATATTGCAGCACCGCGCACTGCTTATCACGGGAAAAGTAATGTCGGTGCGAAGTGCGCAAGAAAGAACACGCCCGGTGTATCAGTATACGAATGGTTCGGCGCGAAATATTTTAGAAACAGGCAGCCTCCTTCATTTGGGGATCTGTAGTGACCCTCAGCCATTACCGATAAATACGCCCTTTGTCCTGTTTTTCCCTACTGCAGGGAGCAAGTGCGGACGAGTTGACGCGAACAAAACACGACCGCCTTTGCTGAGTATGTGAATTCTTCGTAAGCGGAAGCAGTCGTGCACAGGTGCAGTTTACACTATGACGAAGTTATGCACTGGTAAACAGCACCACCGCAAACAGCATTTTGCATTGTCTTGATATTGTAGCAACCCCTCAAAACGATCAGAAACCTGTAGCGACCACGAATTCAACGCACAGTAACCGTCTTGGACTGGGGTCCAAAACAAGCAGTTGGCTTCATTCCCAGCGTCGCTCATAATGCGCACGGTTCCACAGAGACACGGAAAGCAGAACGAGCCGCGCTTTTTTTTTCTTTCATATTTTTTCAGTAGTCGCCCACTACTCACCCTACACCGCTGCGTCAAAGCACAAATCTTCGCCCCCCGTTCGCACTGACGCACGGCTTCGCTCTCTGTCGTTTCTGGTCGATTCGCGCGCGGAGTCTTTGAAATTTTGTGGTTTACCCTTGTGTGCGCGTGCGTGTGTTTTGGCGTGTGCGTGTCATTGGGAAGCTGCTGGGTACGGGCGATTTGTGGAAAGGTCTCCATTCCGGTCTTGCGAGCGCCTCGTGTTGTGTCTCCTGAGGGCTCCTGGCAAGAAGCTGCAAGCGCGGTGCGCACACTGGCAAGCTCAATTCGGCACGCGTAGTGGTTGTGAAGAGGAAAAAGCTAACTCTGCAACCCTTGAAGAGAGGAAGGCTCGACAACACCCCATAGTGCGGTCTGCGACAATTTGGACCACCTGGACGCTGACGTCCCACATACACACGTATTTTTAGCATTTCGCCTCGATCAAACGTTCCTTATTCAGGCACTCGCTTTGCTTGTCGTTCGGCTTGAGGATCCCCAAAGTTTTTCTACGTAAGTGGGTGATCCCCGTCATATTTATTCTTTCGCGCATCTTTTTATAACAGCGTGCGTCACCGTCTTTATGGTGCGTATCAGTTACATTCATGTGTGCTGATAGAAAAATGTAAGGGGAGCGTCGCTGGTGACGTGTAACAGCACTGAAGACACTAATGTCGGCCCGATGACGCGCGATCTCCCCGTAAAAACGCGCGTTCATTGTAATGCGGCGATGTTATGGCCCCAGCGCAGATGTACAAATTTACTAAGGCTCTCAAAGGCCATGATTGATTTGTGTGGTTTAACGTCCCAAAACCAGCTCTGATTATGAGAAACGCTGTAGTGGAGGTCTCGGGAAATTTTGACCACCTGGGGTTTCTCTAACGTGCACTGACATCGCACAGCACGCGGGCCTCAACATTTCGTCTCCATCGAAATGCAGCCGCCGCGGCCGATATTCGACCCCGCGACCCTCAGAACAGCAGCCGAGTACCATATCCACTAGACCACCGTGGCGGGGCCCTCAGAGGCCATGGACACCAGCTAATTACTGAAAAAAGGAATCGCAAGGACCAACTCTCTAGTTAAGGCTGTCTGTGTGGATTTGCTTTCTCCGTATGCGCATGTCATCGGGCTTCTTTCGTTGCTTATGCTCATGCGTATCGCATTCCTCATCCACCACTTACAATAAACGAACATCAATTATTTTACTCTGTTCACATTATTATTTCCAAACTCAGCGTGCATTTGTTTGACGGTAAGTCATCATTAACCGCCCCCCCCCCAAAAAAAAGGATGACAATTACTTTTTCTTACATTTCGTCCCGTTGCACTTGAATACGAGCAGGTCAGCGCGTTTTGTTTGTTTTCTTTTTTAAATCTTGTTTTGTGGCTATTTAGGAAGTTTGTTGCTAAGTAAATCAGAATTTTCTTCTGCTTTCAGTTTGGTACTACATTTAAAGGCGCTGTGCGGTCTACCTTAAGCCGAAATTTGAAGGTAGCATAGCTGTTCCCACACTTTTCTTCTCGGTCTCAAGGAACTGCAAAAGTTTCGGAAAGTGCGAAAACTGCTTATGAAGCATTCTTGAAAAGTTATGAAGCATAGGAAATCTTGCCCATGCTTATTTTTTCTGCATGTACTTGCAAATATAAAAGCTAGATTTTTTTTGCGCCAACGGGCGGCGCATTTCGGCGATACCAGCTTGAAGAACCGCAAGAAAAAAAAACAAATTCGTTTTGGATTCTGATTCAAGCACGTTCTATTTCGCTCCGGATAAAATTCCAGTTCGCATAAATGAGAATCTATGACGGTCTGTGAACCTGCTCTCAACACTGAACCCGCCCACGAATCATTTTGGCATGGTAAAGTCAACATGTTCTGCATTTCCGACTCAAACGGCTACACAGCCTGCACTCATAAGTTCCCCACTACTCGTGTTTTGATGTCTACACTCAATTTTCTTTTAACCATTCGGTGTGGACAGTTAATAGGGCAACCGTAAGCTTTATGAGGATGCGCGAGAAAGTGGCCGTTGGCAGGTTGCAAACACATCCGCGTATTCATATAAGCTAATTTCAGTGGATATAGCTACGACTCACGCGCTCAAGAACGAGACCGTAAATTAATTGAAAAACAAGTACAAGCGCTGAGTACACAAATATTTTTAACAATTGCTTAGTCTGAAAAAACTTGGACCATCTCCCCAAAGAGAACCCTGATGGGATGCGAAGCAGCAGCGTTGCGCACGGGTGGCGTCACGGGTTGAACGGCGCTAACGCGGGTGCTGGAAGAACAGTTTGAAGCGAAACTCGGTGTAGCGTTTACTGGTGTAAACGTTTGTTTGAAACGCAGACACGGGAGGCGAGCGGGCGTTGGAGCCGGCAGCTGCGGGCGCTCCGGCGGGTGAAGGAGAGAGTGACGTACGCGCGCACCTGCGAGAGAAGCGTGCGAGGGGAGCGTGACGTCAACGCCCAGCTGCGGCGTGACCTACTTGGCACCGCTCCAACACCTGCGCCGAGGGAAGCGCGTTGCCTCGCGTTTGTGCGGACGGAGGGACAGCAGAGGGAGGAGGGACAGCGTTACACAGGCTAGTCAAAGAGCTGCTTCGCATCTAAAATCCTTGTGACCTCCAGCCCACCGCTAACGTCCAGTTTGCCCTGTCGTACGCCAGATGGTTCTATTTTATGGCTGCGCGCACTTCCTTATTTCATCAACGCTCACAAACAGGCAACGCCGAATTACTAACAGAGCACAATAACTGATTCGTAATCAAATCTCATTTCAACATAATAAGTTGGAATAGACAATAATACTTGGACACGAGTGTCAAATTGATAATCGCAAACAGTGGAGATTGTCGATATACTTCCTCTAGGCCTGCAAAGCGCAACCCAAGGGACTGTCGGCGCCAGTACCCAGAGCGTGCAAGACTCGCTCCTTTTCAGCCGTTTCGTGGCCGGCTTGGGGAAGAAATTTGATATCCGCTTCGGCACGGCGAGCGAGGTGCGCATTCATCACGGGATGCGTGTAAGAGGATGTGCCTCTCCTCTGAACTCCTTGGATTCGGCGGCTGCGTTTGTTAACCTTCACTGACACGAGCAAAAGAGCCCGGACTCCGCTACCACACGTGCAAACCATTCGCATACCACGCTTATCTTTGGAGGCACACTCGACTCCGTGACCTTGTGGCGGCAGCATCCGCCCTAAGACGTAACACACGGTTGTTCAAACACATGGCCTCCGGCTCGGGAATGCAATGGAGGCGCTTGCACCCCTCAAGCCGCACCATAATCCACAGCACTATTATTATTATGTAGCTGTTTTTTGCTTATTTTGTCACTGAGTGAATATGCTTAGGTTGCTGCATAAGAAAAGTGCTTGTTATGCACCTTTATCATGTAGGGTAGTCGTACCGTTGTCATTTTCTTGTCAGAAAACTAACTGTATCCGTACTTGACCATGTGTTGGGGATTTTTTTTTGTTTGGTTACGTGTATTTTAGTTGCAGTGTCCGTTCGGAGCAGCTTCCCGGAGGAATCAGTTACCGTATATGCGAAGTCGTTAAAACGTGGCTCATTGGTGCAAGTTACAGGGACGGTTGGCCGCCACAGAAGACGTCTATGATGGAAAGCCGTTCGTTATGACTGATGTCGTTCAAAAATAAACTTATTGTTGAAATTATTAATAAGTGTTTATGCTTCGTTTTAATTTGTCGATGCCGCTGAACGTATTTCTTATAGCAGCAGCAATATCCGCCAGTTTTACGGCCGCGATGGTGTACAGCAAGTGGGCCCAGTTATATATTTTCGACAGCGCAAGTTGCTTATTGGAAGAACATTTTAATTATTTTTTAGTTCTCATAATTTGAAGCACTAATAAGCGAAGTCCTTTCCTAGTTCCCATCGTTTGCTTCAAGCAACTTGAGTCGGAGCAGATAAACTATTCCTTATTTCAATAACTAGCTCAAAATAACATGTTTAATTTAATTTACCACATTTAGCGGTGAATAATCCCAGAAGCGCAGTGATCGTGCATTTGCCACCGTTGGCTAGTGCCCGGGCCGCCCGTGTGGCCCGACGCTGGCCCGCACAAGGACAGCCGGAAACCATGATGTCGCCTCGAAACCGTTGGCCGACCAGTTGCCGATGGTCGGCAAGCAGCCCGCCCATTTGCAAAAAACGAGGTCGGCCCGATCTTGCCGACGTCGGGCTGGCTAGTTTTCGAATGGCCACTGACGTCGGCCCTACCTACTGCAGGGCTCATTTTGTCGTTCGGCTTATGACCTTGCCAATAAAATGGAAACGTACGGTGACTGGCTATTGTAAAGAATCTTCCGAGACGCTTCTGTCGGCGTTTGTGTTATTTGCGCCCACCAGCTGCCTACAATAGCACGGTGAGCAACGCGACGAGAGAGAGGGAGCGTGCGTAATTTCTTCCAGACCTTGCCGACAGTCGTTTGGCCCGTGACGGCACCAGGCGATGGTGAGATCATCAAGCTAAAACCCGTCTACTTCGTAAAAGTACTGTCATCTGCTCTCCCTTCCGCCACCTCCTCTCCGCTCGCGACAGCGGCGCCCCCTGGAACGCGCCACGAGCTTTCGGTGAGCTTTCGAGCCGGTCGCGCGCCGCCGCAGACGCAGCCCAGCCGTAGCCGTGCCTCGCATACGTTGATTTTCTCAGCAGGATGGAATTGATTTCTCATTTTTAGCGAATTCTACAGTGTTTACGCTTACTTTCGGAGCGTAGCGTTTCCTTGTGTATCTGGCGCGGATATCCATAACTAGGTTTACTTGGAAAAGGCTGAAATGAAATTCTGTAAACACGACATGCTATTTATTGAATCAGCAAGAAATATTTAAATCGCAGCTGTGGTGTCAAGCCACGTCGTTTGGGAAGGAAGTAGTTCTCGTGCGCACAAACTATCTCTATCGTCTATAACTCAAGCAACGCCAATAATGCCCATGGAGGTGCTCGCTCAAAACTTCATGACGTTTCACATGTTATTTTTCCTCTGCTTGCCCAAATGACGTGTGAAAGCCGTTCTGGGATGTTTGGACCGTGCGGCTCAGTTTGCACCCATTGTCGTGAAGTTTTGCGTGCCTTCATGGGTGTTGCCGATGTGGGCGATCAATATAGTTCTTCTACACAGAAACTATTTCCAATTGCTGGACGGCCGAGCTGGTGCGTTGTGAATGTAGAAGTCGACGAACGCAGTCGCGTCACTACTACTGCCGAAATTACCGCTCGCTGTTAGAGAGGGTGTCGCCCATTACAAGCGATGGATTCTCTGCCCATATTCCACGGCGTGACCTCGATGCAGTAAAAAATTCCGGCACTTCGTTATATGTATTGACATACAGCCTTCTTTTTCTTTTTTCATTTCTTGTATGTGCCAGCGGTTCATTCCAAAACAAACACAGCGGCGTGCACGATGTGGAAGAAACGGGCTGCGCTTGCGAACAGCCGTGATAATCTTTACATTCGAAATGTTAACTTCTTTTGAGGGAAATGCTCTCACATGTGAAAAACAGGTATGCACGAAACGGCTAAATACATACTTCTATTTCAGGACAGCGCACCCTATCACGTAACATTTAAGTCCACATCCACAATGTTATAACGGTCCTTGTTTGTTCTATGTATGGTTATTGAACCATGTGTTTTCTGTCAATAGTATCAAGCCAAAAAATAGTTAAAGGTACTCTGATAAAACCGAAAACACCCGCCCACTTGTTCTATTGAAGTGTCGCGTCTGAAACGCGGCACTTCTATAAATGAATAGGCGGGTATTCTTGGTTTTGTCTGAGTAGTTTTAACTATTATTTTTTTTGCTTCATACCACTCATTCTATTCGTGACCGCAGCCGCCCTATCGGAGGCGAGGAGAGGAGGAAGCGGCGTAGTTCAAGAGAAGGCGCTACTTTTCCGAAGGTATAGGGGCTTTACATCAAGCCTCCTACGCGACAGTCGGCACGAGCTGCGGAGCATGAGAAATGTCCGGAGAAGGGAGCGGGGTGTTTTCTTCGTTCTGGGGCGCTCCCGCGGCCCGTAAGCACTTTCGCGTTTGGCATCCACGATCGTGAAGGGATTCCGATATCGATGCGCACGTTTACTTGAGATAGATAAAAAAACATGAATTAGAGGCTTCGGTACCCTTTGTGTAAGCAAGCCGGTAAGCTTAGTGGTGAACAGACCCGCGCGAAGGGAATGAATTCCCATGACGTGCCGCTCTCATTAGAGGGGTTAATTCTGATGAGAAACAGTGCTTGTTGGTAGGCCGTCCATGGTTATTGTACTTTTAAACGTCGTTGTGGAAATTAAGCAGGGCGTAAAGGGTTCACTTCACTGCACAGGAGAAGAAAGCGCATAACATGAGCAGTGGCCTTGGCTCGCGGTCGATGTCGTATGGCCGCCATGCGGGCCACAGTTGGTCACACTGCACGCAACTGTGGACTCGCAACCCCAAACACGTTTGGGACTAGTTGCTACGGGTGCTGGCTGCAGTGGCGCACCGACGGGGGGGGGGGGGGGGTTCGGGGGTTGTAACACCCCTGACGCCGATATAACCCCCCCTCCCACTCCGTAACTGCTCCTATGTCCTAGAAGAATGTGGCGCTAATGTCTCTGCAAAATGCCGAAAGAATAATAAAAATAATCATCATCATTGATCTTACTATTATTTGGCATTTTATTTACTTTTTTTACACACGCAACTATGTAATCGCAAAGGGTGGCCCTTCGTGAAAAATTGAACCCCCCCCCCCTGGCAGAGATCCTGGGTGCGCTACTGGCTGGCTCGAATGTGCTTTGAATGACAGCGCTGCAATGAGAACTCTAGTAAAGCACGCCTTGCTTCAGCGCGAGTAGCATTATGCTGGAGCTCCACGGCAAGCGTTCTCATCCGAAGCGGTGGCACAATATTTTAAATTACCATGTCACGGCCTAGTGCCAGGGACAACAGTCCAGCAGAGCTGTGAGCTGTTATGTTGTTTTGATTTCTGCTGTCACGCGCGTCACAACGCGCCACTGTAGTGAGCAGCGTGAACTTCGCGAACACTTCGCCTTCGAGAAACTTGGCCCAGCACAGGGGCAGCCAGCGATCGCGTTCCTTCCGCACTCGGAGACGCATGTGCGTGAGCGCTATGTGGCGATGGCATTGCCGGTATTGCCACGGTATGCGAGGCACTGAACGGAGCGCGTCGTCAAGGCACTTCTACTTAGTAGAAATATATGGTAGCAACACCGTCGCCTACCCACGCGATGTAGTCGGCTGTCCCGCGACAGCACCGCGTCCTCTCTGACAGAAGTAAGCGCAAGGGCCTCTTCGGCAGAAGGTAGCTCAAAGACCTGCCTCTGTAACCACAACTGTCAGCCGCGAAGACTCACGCGAACAACGCACTACTTGCAAACACGTTCCTCCTCCGGAGGAAGCCAACTCGAGCACATGTCACGTGACATTGCATTAGGTGATCTTGGGTGATCATGTGACATGTTCTCCCCAACATCACGTAACAAAATGTCACGTGACTGCTACATATGGGCGGCCGCGCCAGGCCCTGGAAGGCTCGACATGCTACAAATCGCAACAGAGGGCGAAAAAATCAACCGCGGCGCGTTCCAGTTCAACTGCAGGGAGTGGATCTACTGACCCCTCTCTTAGCTCGAACTACAGAGGCCGCCATTCACCCTATTGTACTTTTATATAGGGGCGCCCGCATCGGTGTCTAATTTCGATGCAGAATATTCTTGAACAAGGCGAAGACTTTTTCTTTGCCTGATATTACACTTATATACAACAAACTGTTTCTTACAGTGAGCGTACCTTTCAGATACTACGCCATATCGCCTTCACGAAATGTTTTTGTTTAGGCTGACTCAGCACTCTTCTGATATCGATATTAAGCCATTCTCGTTCTTTTTTTAATTCAAACAACGCGGCGGCAGGAGTCACGTAACCGCTTGCGTCACGTTCGGGCAGCGACGCAAGCTCGCGCTGTTTCGTTTTGCTGTAAATATTTCGTGAAACTAAAGATTGCTTTCGTAGTCGGTGATCTCGGCTTGCTGTTCTTGTTCGTTCAAAGCACGTTTAAATGCTTCCCCAGAGCGCGTTCCCCTGCGCCTCATCCTTCAAAGCAACGAAGTTTGTTTCAAGCCCCAGCGTGCATGAACCGGTGAGTACGAACCAATTGCTTTTGTTTATTACGGTTGTTTTTGTTTTTGGAACTGGCAAGCGACACACAGCAACCCGAAAATTTTCACCGTCTCATATCACTCCACCGACAGAATCCGCGTTCTCTTGAGCGACGTGGCTTCCCGTAGGAGCGAGCTGCTGAATCAATAGAAATGCATTTCTGAAGTTCATAATGCACTCTGGACATCGCCCCCGCACGCACGTCCGTAACTCACCATGTATCAGTACAAATTGTGTTATAAAGTTTGCTACAGCCACATTAAAATTTTTAAAAAAGTGTGTGAGAGAGAGAAAACTAAAGCCAGTTCCACGTTGTGAAATCTGAATAAACAGCAAAGCTGGGGATCTCCTTGCTGCCTTATTTTGTGAAAGCACTTTCACTTATAGGCTTACTTTCATTTGGTGTCACATAGAAACCGGCATTTTAATCATGGATATATTCATTTTCTGTCACAGCCTCCTGGCTGACGCCTCCAGTAAACATTCCTTGTGGACGCACCTCAACACCATGGGCAAGGCACATGCTACGTTAGAGCACAAGCCTTACAAGTTATATATTCATACATGCACAGGATGCTACAGTTTACTCGCTCACTTTGTATAGGTTGTATTCACATGACGTCACCAGAATGCAGCGAGCACCGCTGGCAACTATGGCAACGCCGCCCCTCGGGACGTCCACCACGATCTTGGTCACTGCTGTACGGCGTGTTCTGTAGTAGTGCATTGTTCAGTTCGTGGTTTGGACGGCTGGTGTCACTCTAGGACGCAAATTCTCGAACGCGAACGCGGTAGAGGGCTCTGGGGATCATGGGCGATGCGCCAGTGATCAGCCTGAGCTCATACGCACGAAGCTTGGACGACGCAGCAAGGAAACGCTACATTGAAAAGCTGAAGCTTTGCGGCGACGTTGATCCACTGCTCCTGGGCCCGGACGAGTTGCACTTTGACGTCGAGCTTGTGCCGAGAGTGGAAATTTCAGATATCAAAGATTATTTAGTTCACGCGACGAGCTACATCACGCATGAGCAGATGAAAGCAAGAAAGTCGCTCGAAGCGCACAATTATCTCACAAGTGGCTTCGTTCAGGAGCCGCAGTTGAAGAAGGTCGACGACGTCGTCATCGTACGTGGAAAGGTAAGGGCTCGTTGAATGTACGGTTTTGACGCCTAAAGGCTGTGCTAACACAGGTGTACGCCTCGCGAGTGCGAGACAGCGTCATATGATCCTGAGGGCAAGCAAGGCGTCGCGACGCAGCCGTACATGGGGCGCAATATTTAAAATAATAACATTTAGTCTAGCAAAGATCGATTCCATTTGAAGACGCGTCAGGGAAGACTGGCGAAAACTTTGCACGAGCTAACGCATCGTTCGGCAGGAGCAAAAGAAACCGATCCGGCCGTCGGAGCCAACGTTGCTAGTAACGTTGGTCGGAGCAACCTCGCGCTCTGAGCGTTGCGGAAGAAGGTAGGCACGGATCCACACGCACGCAAGCTGTAGAGTAGAGGGCATACAAGGTCAACACACCGTGTGCACTTGTTTGGAGGCGTGAATCGAAGCATTCATCGATTGATCGGCATCATTTTGTATGCGAGTGTAAGCAAATGGTGAGCTTGAAGGATTAGACCTCCCAGTGTCGTTAGTGTGGTGATGTGGTGATGATCATTATGTAACAGCATATCGCCGACGAATTCCTCGAGCGCGTAAATTTGTACGGCATAGCCTACTAACTGGAGTGATTGATGTGCCACGAGATAGCTTCGATATTCATTAGGTACAGCATGCACATTTCAGGTGCGCGATTCTAAACAGTTTCATTCGTTGGATCTGCAGGTAAACCACTCGCAGGCACTTTCGGCACAACCATTGGAGCCATGGATTATAATGAAAGAGGACGGAGAGGTGAAGGCTGCTCACTGTACGTGCATGGCTGGCCTCGGTGAGGCCTGCTCTCACATAGGTGCACTGCTCTTTTATTTGGAGGCAACAGTTTCATTCAGAGAGGACCAAGCGTGTACGGACAAAACCAACAAGTGGTTGCCTCCATACATCACCAATGTGCCCTGTTCACCGATTGCCCAGATAGACTTTTCTTCAGCCACTGCGAAACGTCAGCGCCTCAAGGAAATGAGGCAAGCACCAGTGAAGAAAAGTAAAGCTCAGATTGAGAGCCTCTCAAACAAAGAATGGGCTGACTTTCTTACCAGTATAAAAAATACTGGAGTGCAGCCTGCTGTGTTGTCACTCGCAAAGGGTTTTTGTGACGACTTCATTCCCTTGTCACAAAAGTACTCCACAGCTGTTCTCGGAGAGCTAACCCGTAACAGACCAGCAACATGGGACGAAGTAAAAGAGGAGTGTCAGATGTTTGCACGTGCCTTCACTGTAGAACCGAAGGTAAGCAGCATTTCGCTTTCAAGAGCATGCGAACGTAAAAGCTCAATTAGTAGCAAGTGTGCAACATGTGGCAGCCGTATTCTTAAAGAAAGTGCAGTTTACAAGAAATTTGTTTACACAGTACATGCAAAACACCTGACATTTTTACATATTCATTCAGGCAGTATTTTGCTGAAGTACTCAGTTTGTAAGTCCCAGTGTAAGGACCTGTGTTTGCAAGATAATGAGTAACATGGCAGGGTACTTTGTATGTCGTTCATCAACGGAAATGATGCCAGTTCGTGAATTTGTTGAATTGCATCTCCAATGTTTGAATGGTCCCTGTTATCAATATGCAGGTCTGCCAGGCTGTTGAGATGGCAACAAAGGACCAGTCAGCTTCTTCGGTTTGGTTTGCTTTCAGAGCAGGAAGGGTGACGTCGTCAACTGTGTATGCAGCTTGCCGAACTTCCCTCTCCAAGCCATCCATCAGCCTTATTAAGAAGATGTGCTATCCTGAAGAGCAGCAGTTTTTTTCAGCAGCAACTGATTGGGGAAAAAGAAAAGAACCAGTAGCCAGGAAGGCCTATATTTCTGCCATGACCGCTAAGCATGAGCAATTTGTGTGTCAAAGCTCTGGCCTGCATATTTCTACGAAGAAACCTTATCTAGCCGCCAGCCCCGATGGCTTGATTTCATGTGAATGCTGTGACGACGGTGTGCTGGAAATTAAGTGCCCTTATTCAGCAGGCTGTGTGAGTGATGTGCTGAAACAGAAGAGTGGCTGCTTGGAGTCATGTGGTGACAGTGTTCAGCTGAAGAGAAGCCACATGTACTTTTACCAGGTACAACTGCAACTTTTAGTGTGCGAACGGCAGTGGTGCGATTTCGTTTTGTGGACACCATCAGACATTTTAATTGAACGCATTTCTATTGATGTGTCTTTCTGTAAGGAACTGGAAGAGAAGTCAAAGGCATTTTTTGAGCAGGTTCTGCTCCCACAGCTTTTATTTAAACACTGGACTAGCTTGCCTCTACAAGAAACAGCACCAACACATGACGAAAGTTCAGCAGACAGTGAATGCTACTGTTACTGTGGTGGTGCTGAATATGGTGAAATGGTTGAGTGTAGTGGCCAACAATGCCCTGGCAAATGGTTTCATTTTTCATGTGCTAATCTCAAACGTGCACCAAAGGCCAAGGAATGGTTTTGCAAAGATTGCAAGCCTTGCAACAAAAAGAAGAATGTGCATTAACAGGCACTGAAGCGTTTCATACACACACACACACACATTCAGCTTGTGTTTAGCTAAGCTTACAGTGCTTGTGAACTATGGTGATTTGTCAAACGACAGTAATCACCGTGAAAGAGGGTAAACATTTGGACTCTGAAGAAGAGGATGAGAAAGCATGTTCTATTCTGTGCTTGTTTTCATGTCAACATTCACTGCTGAACATTTAGAAAAGTCTGTCCCTCCGTCATATGTGAATATGGTTGCAGGAAGTTATACAGTAGAACCCCGCTGTTACGTTCCCGGCTGCTGCGTTTTCCTGGCTGTTACGTTGTTTTGGGCCAGTCCCGGCATAGCTCCCATAGGATTCAATGCATTAGGGCCCCGCTGTTACGTCGCAGTGTGGGAACATTCCCGTATGTTACGTTGCGAATCGAGACTCCAAGCGGCCACTGCCGACGGCAATATTGACTTTTCATGTAGCTTGACTTGACTGTATTAGCTGCACTATGGGCGATGCCCATTATGTTTTTGGTTTCTGCCAGCAAAATTATGGTACAGCTGTGCAAACTGTTTGTGACGGAATCGCGTACAGTGATTACGTTTCCATCGATGATGCCGTTGTCACCTCCGAGGTTTTCTCTGTCGACGAAATCATAGCTGAGTGTGCCGATGCGTGCACGGAAAGTGCTAGCACTGAAATAAAATTGTGTGCAGATCACCACTTCTCTCATTTTTACATTTTTCCCTTTTCTCAGCTCTTGCGTCTATTTTCTACGGTCCCGTGAAAAACGTATCAGCGGGGTTCTACTGTAACAAAAAAAGTCGTAGCTATGCCTATCATCCATTCCTCATCATGGAGGCAGAAGAAAGTAGAAATTAGGTCTGAGTTAATGTTTCTGTGGCTGCGAATAAGTCGGGCAAGATATGCCCAGATATTTGTGTTGCAAAACATGCCTGGAAATTTTAAGTGTCCGACTGCTACGATTTATGAAGTTTCTTTCACTTGCGGATACTTCCCTGCTACTGATCTAAACAGAAATTAATGGTGTATAACAACCAAGATAACTGTTATGTAACTTTTCGTTGCACTGTCGAGATTGTGAAAGTGCGCTCATATTTCATTTTGACACAGGAATAAAGTGCATATAATGGCCTAGGCTTGGCAGTCAGTAATAGTGGAAGTGTGTGTGCAAGCCAGCCTTTGGTTAGCTTGCATGTAGATGAAGTTAGATCCCTTGATGAAGCAGTTCCCTTGTGTGCAGATGCGCGTGTCAGTGTTTGCCATGGCTGCTGATGTATCAGTAGATCTACTGATTTTTTAAATTGTCTGCTGATTCAGTGATAAGGAGCCTCTCTCTACTGATTTTTTTTTGTCTCTGCTGAAACAGACGCAAAATCTGGTGATTTTTCGTCACGAGTTTATTTTAGTGTGGTACCACCTGATGAACGATGAAAAATAAAGGCGAGTTATTGGCTCATTAATGAACAGTTTCCTGTGTTTCAAGCTTCTCATTCGTACGGGTATCTGTCGCTAGAGTAAATATTGCAGCACGCTATTATGTGCTTTGAGCAAATTTGGAAAAACGCTGAGAAGGTGAAAGTGAGCACTTTGCCGCACCCCCCAGTTTTGCTGCCTCTACCAATGGCACTCTGCCTGTGGCAAGCCTCTTGTCTTTAACTTTAGTTTTCTTAAAAGTAAATAGGCGTGCCACAGGAATCCCTGCCAGCTGGTGTTCTTTCGTAAAGAAATCTGAGGAACAATTTAGCCAAGTGCCCGACGACTTCTTTAGCGTGCACCGGATCACTCATTTACAGGCCACCGATAAGGACAGTGGGCTGTTTGCAGTGGGATCAACATAAGCGCATTCGATGTGGCGTTGTTGTGCAGCCCTTTTTAGATTAACGTCGGAAATGCCATTTTAGGAGTGCCTGTTCGCACACAGTAAACTTTATTTGCTCAAGATATAAGGGCATTATGTTTTCTTTCTGGGGCATAACTTAAACAACATAGCTTTTAGGTACTGTTAGCCATGTAGCCCCTGTGGACGCATCATCGGAGCCTTGAATCGCACTTCTGCACGGCTTTCTCTCAGACACTGACAACTATCATAGGCGGCCTCCTCTACACCCTTATGTATACGCTCACCTTTGTCACCAAACCCGTGCTATGATGTACAGGACGCGATCTCCGGAAATAATTCCAAGAACCAATGTCTTGGTTCCCCGAAAAAGATCCCATGAAAGCTTGGACAATAAGATTTTTGGTCCCCTTTAGCACACTAGCAAAACGCCAGCAGTGGTTCAAAGACAGTCAGAGCCAAGGGTGATCAAACAAAACAAATATATTCTCATTAAATAGGCAGTTACACAAAACGTACACAAAGCCAACAAACACGAACAAGCTCATGCACTGCAACAAAGAACAAAACACAAAAGAGTCCTATTCAAGTCACTCGGGAGTCTTCTCAGTTCGAAGCTTGCAGGTGGCTTGTCAGCTGGCTCGTGGAACGGAGTCTGAATCATGCACGACTTCTTGCTTCTTTTACTTGCTACTCTTCTGCTCTCCTTTTTCGCGGCCCATGTCTGACTGCTTATATAGCCCTGGGAAGGCGTGCTAGAAAGTTAGGTGTGGCCTATGTGACTCAAACACACAAAATCGAGAACCTTCTCGCCCATTCTAGGTCCTTCGTTGGGGCGGCGCCTCTTCATCTCTCTCACTGCACGAGGAGCGTCGGTGTGTACTCTCCGCCTCCTCTCTCTCCTTACGTCTGTCCCGCGCACGCTCGCCGCGATAAGAAAGATTCTACAATATTCTCCCTTTTCGGAGACGCGGCGTGACTTTGGCCCCCCCCCCCCCCCCTGTGTGCGCCGCTTTTCTTGTTGTTTTGGACCTTCCCTCTAGTTCGATGCCAGGGTTCTCGTTGAAATAGGCACTATTTTGTGACAACCTTATAGTTTCAAAACCTTAGTGCTGGAATGGTAATTAATGATCTACTGATTTCTGCTGATTTTTCACGTAAAATCCTACTACAATTTTTTTAAGTGTCGTGGCTACACTGGTGCATGTGTGCGCCTAATTAATTGACAGGTATTGCTGCTATCTTTAAACATGCAGACATAAGTTTTGTGTACTTTCTTTTCGGCTACTGCGTGCCCTTTCACTTGATGATCGGCATTTGTGTTGGCTAGTTCTTCTGGTTAACATTTATGCTTCCACCCTTTTTTATGACAAATACAGCAAAATTCATTGAAACGGCACAACAGATTTACTAAGATTAGTCAGTGCTGAACATACTGCCACAATTTTGTCCAGTTGTGTTGTATTGTCTCCACTTCTTCTTCTGACCAGCTCAATTGGAATAATTGAGGACAATATGGCATACTTGCGTCGCAACAGCCCTATCACTCTCTCTACGTGAATGCGAACATTGGCTATCTTTCGTGTTTTCTCCACTTCCCAGGCTGTGAGCTGTCGCTTTCCTTTCGTGAATGCTGGTACTTCAAGCTGTGCACGATGAATCCCTACGGCATCGGCAATAGTGAAACCTCTGTCCGCTAGCACAGTGTCTCCTGGTGAAAGATTGTTTAGAATACCACAGCACTCAGTCAGCAGTTTGTCACTTGTACGCCCACCCCATCCTTTGGAGATGTAAGTGATACAGCCATGAGGTGCAATTCCAATTAGGTATTTAACGGTATTATGGTGCTTGTATCGTGACCATGTTTGACAGCGTGGAAGAGCTGAAGAGGGCCGTTCTAGAAACACCTCAAAACAGTCAATTATTACGGCTACCCTAGTTCCAAATGCTCTACGGAAACACATGGGCATGGTTAGTTGCAGCTCCTCCCGATCCGGCCACTCCACAAGTCGTCGCAGGCGAACGTGCATGACATCAAGCCAGCGTTCCACGATCCTTGTGACTGTGGCTTGACTGACCTAGGAAACAAAAATTGTTATGCACCACTGCCCGCTACTGAAGGTACAATGTCGCATTCTAAAATTGTATACATCTTTTCAGATGCTCTTTTGCACAACACACAATTTGATTTTACAGCCTCTAGCTTAAACAACGAATATTTTCCTGCAAAACATTGCCACCTTGGTGGGCTGTAATGCCAGCAGCACCTAGTTTTGGACTCCAATGCATTTACTATTCTGTACTAATTACTCGTCACAAGAAATAGCACTGTGCTTTCCAAATGTATGTGTTAGCATGATCTGTTAACTGTACCCATTGCTTTTAGTGACATGTTATGCTAATAAATGTGGATTGTGCAGGCATATTCCGCACCATCTATAAGCACTGTTGGGGCAGGCATATTCCATCATTTATAAGCACTGTTGATATACTTACGGAAAACCTGTAGGCCAGGTCCTGTAGAGGTACTCCAAGTCTTAATCTTATAAGTGTTACAAGGAATTCTTCAAACTTGGTCAGGGCATGTCTCCCTCCATGTGGTACACTGCCTTCCAGAATACTGAAAACTGCTAACAACATAGCATAACATGGGAGTCCTGTGTAGAATTTCACACGTCTGTCGTCTTTCTCTAGTGATGACTGTGTCATTTTGAGGCTGCCTAATTGTTCCTTAAGTCTTGATAATTCAAGCCTCAACTCCTTGTTGTCAGATTCCAAGGAATCGAAGTACTGCCTTGTGACTTCAGTCTGAACCTCTCCATCTTGAACACCTATCATACAAATGTACAAAAAATAAATTAGCATCGTCTCATCAGAAACTTCTTGTTAGCAATTCTATGATTGCTACGTCGAATACTGCTTACATGGAATAGTGTTGACTGAAGCATCAGTGGTTGACGAAAGTGATGGAGCCACGGCCTTCATAGCAGGCATGTCAGGTGCTGCAGCCGCAGCGGTTAAAGCATTGGAGGTGGGCACAGGCAGAGACTCGGCAGGATCGGCTACACCTACCTCGGCTGCAGGAGTTTCTGCTGGTGCAGTGGCTGCATCTGTGAGTATTAAGATAGTACTCCTCATGCATCAAGCATTAAACTTTAGTAGTCTTGACTGCTGATAATGCTACTGAAATATTCCTTTTCTCTCTGTACATGCACAGAAATGAAGCATAAAGCATTAGCCTGATGGTGACAATGGCGTCTGCTCATAATGTGCATTAGAAGTTCTGGGATGTGGCACAAATATTTTACGTTTATTATTTAGAGAACAGATGCTACTATGGAGCATTCCCTGGACACTTATTTACCCCAAATAGGAATGGAATCTGCCCAATTTAAAACCACATATTGATATTGGTCAGTTAGGTAACTTGTATGTAGTAACGACCTAATGAAACCTACAGACAATGAACTGCCTGTGGGTTTCATTAGGTTGTGTCTAACAAAGAAAGGTTCCACTACCCTACCTTTGCATGAGTAAGCCACATCACATCCACCATACTTATTCAGCTTTGCCAAAATGAACAGTCCAAGGTACTGTGTTGAATGCTTTGTGCAAGCAGATAAACACTTTTAATCTTTCCTACATTATTTTGCTTTCAATGTTATGCACAGCCACCTTGGCTGTTTTGAGAGTCAGTGGGTTACGACTGTTGAAAGCAGGGTAAACAGCGGCTACTTCAAGTTGATCAGGAAGGGCACCAGTACAAAAAGTGCTACTAAAATTGTAGCAAATGTGATGGAACACTGCTCAGATGCAAAACATTGCCATTGTTTCCAACTAGCTTGTGCAAATGTAAGCACCAGACACAAATCAATTATTTTGATTCGTGTTTGGAGGGGCAGCCCCAAAAATTCTATGAGAGTATAAAACAGTGAAGGCAGCTAAAGATTACACAACAGGATTCAATACTTCCAAACGAAATTTGTTAGCGTAATTAAAAAGAATGAAACATGTAAGAACACATTACAACAAGACAAGCGCTTGTCTTGTGTTACAATGAGCTCTTCTGCGTATTGTCCTTTTTAATTGCGCTAACCGGTTTCCGTTGAAAATATGAACCCAGCAATTTCTGTTAAGACAGAATTCAATGAATAAGCTCACTTACCTTCAACACCTTCGTCTCCGTTCTCTTCTGAGCAAGCCTCGAAGCTTTTTGATTCCGAATTGCAAGACGGCTGTGCTTTGTTGATGCCTGCAGCCAGCCCTGCAGAAGATTCAACAGGCTTGGCTGCCTCAGCTGTGCAAGCAACTAATGCATCAACTGGTGCAGTGGCTGAATCTGTAAGAGTAAGAACAGAACCATGCATGCATACCAAGCATCAATATCAGTAATGTTGACTGCATATGACATCTGCGTTAGTCACCGACACCATTTCTTGCATGCCAATGCGCTAAGCTCTAAGCAATGCTAACCAACCTCCATGTGCAATGTACACGAAACACAATGTTTCTATTGTGTCTGGTTTACATAATGAAAGCATCATGTTTTCATTGTGTTGTTGAGCATGCATTCATACACAGCATAGAGTTGTCTCAAGGTGCAACATCTAAAATTACAAAAATGCATTCGACTAGAAAAACAAGCCGAAGTGCTCACCGTAATTTTATAAATAAGTTTGTTTACCTCCAACACAAACATCGCTGCTTCCCTCCTTTCCCGAGCAGGTCTTGGAGCTTTGTTGCACAGAATTGGAAGGTTGCAGTATTTTTTTGCAACCTGCTGTTGCACAATGTGGCACATTCTGGGCTCTCCTGGAGCGTCGCTGGTGCCTGTTATGAATAAAAGAAGGTCCTCATACAGGAGAAAATATTTGGGGTCAGCTGCCTCTGTAGCTACCATAATGCATTATTTTTCCAAATGCAGGCGTCATGGCAAATTTTTAAGGTGAGCTGTTTTACATGTACACATTTCCCAAGTGTCTTCTCTCATGACAGCAGCGAGGTACAACTGGAGCTGCACAACGTTTAGGTTGCATTTGATCATACACTGCTGCATACTGAGATAGCATTATGATCGCGAGGGCAATGCTTTAATGGGGTTTGGGAGAATGCAAAAGGGAGTAAACATGCATGCCATACCTCCCCTCTGCAAGATTTGTAGGCTGGCTTTCGTAGCCTAAGCGAAGACTTGGTGCCCAGTCGGGGTTTGTCTCGTCCATCAAATAGGATGGCTTTCCTGCAAGTGAACAACACAAGTGTAATCACAGCCTTGCAGTTCGCTAGCGCCGTGTCTCGCAGTAACAAGCGAAGTCACCGAGATAGGCCCAGTTTGTTTTGCAGCAGAAACGTCACAAGCGGCGCTTAAATACAGGTGCACACGCGCACACGGACAGTGTACACACGTCGTCTACGTCAGTAAAAATGTCAGTACGCAAGCGTACACATCCACGGAGAGCAACATAACTTTAACTGCCCTTTTTAAGTAGCTTGGTGACACGACAACGAATACGCATGCGCTGGACCATAAAATACGTCAACTATAAATGTGTACTTACCAGAAATGAAATGCACGCTGCACACTTTGTAGTTGGTGGAACTTTTGTTTATGTGAGCGCGACGAATGCGGCGAAACCACTCGGCACGACGCCTTTCCGACAATTCTTGCGTCCTGCTGCATTGGTTGTAGATGACTGAGGGCACTCCATAAAACTTGACCTCGTTTGTGTTCTCGCTGTTTTTTCTCCATGACCTATTGCTGCATCCATAGACGGCACAATTTACCATGACTGTAGCGAATGCAACACGGCACGGTCCGCTGCTGCTTCACGAAATGAGCTAGCGAAAACGCACACGCACGGGAAGACCTTCGACAGCCTCGCTCACTCTAGCTTCGCAAAGTGGCCAAGATCATGGCGGAGCGGAAGCGGAAACAGCTCGCGTCCTTCCCGTCAGCCCGTGCGACAGTGTGGGCGTGTCAACAGTGAATACAACCTATACTGCTATAATATTTTGTCTTCAAACAGTGTTTCTGAATGCATGATGATTTCATAACTTGACTTATTTTTCTTTTTTTTCGGAACTGCCCTGCAACATCAGGTTAACTGCCCTTGAAAACACAGCCTGCAAGCACAGTGGAACTGAACATCTACTACAGCAGGTCACCTCAAACTTCATTTTCGTGATGGTGTAATTTATAGCTCGTAGACATGTCATGGAAATATGTTACCAATAGTTGTCCATAGGTGTCAGGTGTCCACTGTGTTACGTAATCTACAGTACAATAATGGTATGGTATGGGTTTAGTGGCGCAAAAGCGACTAAGGCTATGCTGCGCCAGTCACAGGGTGATATGATGGTGGTACATACATAATGGTGCAATTTATGACAATGGCTTGAGGTAAAGTGGCTGTATAAGGGCCTAAAAGATATGCGCACTAGGTGTGCGTCAAATGTATATAATTTATGAGACTGTGACAAACACATGGAAAATATCAGGCGAAGATAAAAATAGAGGATGATAAGATGTCACTAGTCAGTACAGCAGTCATTGTATTGGTTAAATCTTGTTGAGAAAACCTGCTTCCTCTAAAAAGCTTATTGCATTAGTATGGTGTACAACGGCTTCATCTCCTAAAACGAGCTTTGGGTGGAGTGGTACTTGCGATTTGTAAAGAGCGTGGAAGTGCTTTTGTCTGCTAGTTTCAAGGTGTGGGCAAGACATTAAAATGTGTAATATTGTTAAAGGTTCTTGGCAGTTTTCACACAGTGGCGGTTGCTCCTTTGTTAGCAAGAAGTTGTGTGTCAGGTGCGTGTGGCCTATTCGGAGCCGGCACAGTACAACTTCAAAAAACCGTTTCTGGTGCTGGCATGTCTTCCACTCGCCAAGAACGGGCTTGACAAGATGGAGCTTATTGTTTGTACAGGAGTCCCACCGTTGCTGCCATTTTAATAAGACTGCTAGACGAATCGTTCGCTGGCTGTCTTTTAAGGGTATTTTTATTGTGGTTATGTGTTGCTGCGCGGCCAAAGAAGCACATTCGTCTGCCTTTTCATTGCCAGGTATACCGATGTGACTCGGCACCCAACAAAAACGGATCAATATATTCTGGCTCTTGGAAACCAACATGTTCAATATATCCCCAAGTAATGGTTCACACTCCGACTTTAAATGTAGGGCCTTTAATATGCTAAGTGAGTCAGTGAATATGACAGCTTTTTTGTTTCGTGCGGCGATAATTCTCTTAACTGCTTCCAGCAGAGCGTAAGCCTCTGCTGTGAAGATAGAAACACACAGAGGCACCCTAATGCTGGCTGTGCATTTCTCAGTTACGATCCCAACACCCACATGATTTTTGGTTTTCGAACCGTCTGTATAATATTCCGTGTAGCTTTTATATTTATACTGAAGAGCACGAAATTCTTGTAGTATATGTTCTGGTGGAGTGTCTTTTTTCCTTAAATGGGTTAGGGAGAAATCGCAGAGCTCCTTTGTTTCAAACCAAGGCGGCACTCTTGGTGGCTTCTCAGCAATATTCAGTGCCTCGTCGGCGATATCGTATGTGTGGCATGATTCCTCAAAACGTAGAATGAGCGGTTTTATAGAGTTGGGCCGGTTTAAATAATGCAAACGTGTGTTACATTCGGTGATGATACTGTAGCATATGTGTTGTGGCGAAGACTTAATTCTTAGGACATAGGTCACAGTTAGTAGCACCCGTCGATGACTCAGAGAAGGTTCATTGCAATCAGCATACAGACTCTGCACCGGTGAAGTTCTGTATGCGCCACTGGATAGCCGCAACCCGAGATTGTGTATGGGATCGAGCCGTCGAAGATAGGATTCGCGTGCCGAGCCATATACAACACAGCCATAATCTAGAATGCTACGTACTACAGATCGGTAGATACGCAGCAGGCACAGACGGTCAGCTCCCCACTGTTTATATGACAAGACTTTTAAAATGTTTAGAGCTCTACTTGCCTTGGTTTTTAGTGCGTTTATGTGGGCCAGAAAGCTTAGCTTTTTATCGAATGTGACACCTAAGAATTTGTGCTCAATCTTCACCGGTATTGCGACATTGCGTAGTTTTAGGTCTGGGTCGGGATGCAATCCTCTTTTTTGCGTGAACAGAACGGCAACAGTTTTTTGTGTGGAAAAGTGGAAGCCATTTTTGTCAGCCCAATGTGTCAGTTTATTTACAGCAATTTGCAGTTGCCTCTCACAGGTAGGCAAACTTGAGGCACGACAGGCAATTTGGAGATCGTCGACGTACAGAGAGTACATAACTGAGGGAGGAATGGCCTTATTAATGCTGTTCATTTTAACTACAAAGAGAGTTGTGCTGAGGATGCAACCTTGCGGTACACCATTTTCTTGGGAAAAAGTGCGCGAAAGTACGGTGCCCAGCCGTACCTGAAAGGTTCTGTCAGCCATAAAATCCGACAGACAATTCAACATCCTACCACGAATGCCTAGGTCTGCGAGGTCACGTAAAATACCAAATCTCCAAGTGGTATCGTAGGCTTTATCCAAATCGAAAAATACTGCAAGGCAGTATTGCTTGTGCAAGAAAGCTTCCCTGATGATGTGCTCAAGTCGAACGAGATGGTCAGTGGTAGAACAACCCTTTTTATATCCACACTGGTGAGGATCTATTAGGTTCCTTGAATATAGGATGAAAGATAGTCTGATGTTTATAACGCTTTCGTAGGATTTAGCCAGGCAGCTTGTCAGAGCAATTGGTCTATAACTGCTGGGAGAAGTGGGGGATTTGCCGGGTTTTAGAAATGGCACCACTATTGCATTTTTCCATTCTTTTGGCATTATCCCCGTTTCCCATATTCTGTTAAAAAAGTTGAGAAGAGCTTTTGTGGAAGCTTGAGAGAGGTGCGCGAGCATCGAATGATGAATACGGTCAGGGCCTACTGCTGTCTGTTTGCCACTGGAAAGTACTCTATTTAGTTCTTCTAGTGTGATTGGACTATTGTAGCATTCATTTGCGGCACCAGTGGTGGGTAGCCTCTGTTTTCTGCAGACTGTTTGTATTTAATGAATGTATTAGAGTAATTGGCTGAACTGGACACATTGTGAAAGTGTTCACCCAGAATGTTTGCTTGTTCTTGAAGTGTAGTCTGTATGCCTGGTGTTGTGAGTAAGGGTATGGTGTATGACGAATAATCTCCCCTGAACTTCCTTAGCTGGGCCCATAACCTTTTAGATGTGATGGTACTGCTGAGGGAAGATACATATTTTTGCCATGACAATTTTTGCGCCTGCCTCCGGACATATCGTGCTTTCGCTTTTGCCTGCTTGAAATGTACTAAGTTGCTATAGGTGGGGTACCTTCTCAGGACACCCCACGCCTTGTTCTGTAGTTTCTTCACTTCCGTGCACTCCTGTGTCCACCAAGGGTTCAATTTCTTTCGCAAAATTGTGGATGACTGGGGGATCGCCTTTTCTGCAGCTGCTATCAGAATAGATGTGATTTTTTCATTCGTTTCATCAATGGTGAGGTCGGATGAGAGTGCGTCCTCGAGTTTTGCCACCTCCATAAAGTGCGACCAGTCCGCGCGGTGCAACTTCCAGCGAGGAGGTCTACAGTTTGTTGTGGGAAGAGTGGACGATAACTTTATGATTGCGGGTAAATGATCACTCCCATAGGACGTCTCAAGGACTTCCCAGTGAAGATCACTAAAAATGGATGGCGAACAGAATGCTAAATCCAGACAACTAAATTTGCGGGTGTTAGGTGAGAAGTATGTTGGCGAACGTGAGTTTAAAAGACATATGTCATTTGACAAGATAAAATCTTCTATGAGCTTTCCTCTCTGGTCTGTCTTTTCACTACCCCAGAGTGTGCAATGAGCATTAAAATCGCCAACTAAAAGAAATGGTTTTGGCAATTGTCCTATTAGATCCTCCAAGTCTCTGATAGTTATGCTGTGATCAGGCGGTATATATATGGAGCAAACAGAGATAGTTTTATATGATAGAGCAGTGACAGCTACTGCTTCCAGGGAGGTATTTAGAGTAATGTGTCGTACAGGTGTGCCACTTTTTATAACTATAGCGACACCTCCTGACAATCTGCTAGCATGCTCGTGGTCCTTTCGGAAAACCGAAAAACCTTTGAGGAATCGCCTGTTAGCCGGTCCCAGGTTTGTCTCCTGTAGACAAAATACAACAGGCGAGAAATTATGTATTATATCCTGGACGTCACCTAAATTATGAATAAGGCCTCTACAATTCCAATGTATGAGGAAAGCCATATTGGTAGAGCAGAGAGAGACTTAGGTATGTGTGTGAGTGTGAGAGCGAAGGTGACGTTTCTCAGTAGGAAAGATGCTACTTGGAGTATTGGCAACCATTCAGGTTGCTGATCCTTTTTTTGACGCGCTTGCAGAGAGCGTCAGTTTCTTACCACGCTCAAGCGAGCGCTGATCCTTTGGCGTCAAGGACGCCGGTGTTTTGACATCGACCTCCATAACCCCGTCAGAGGTGCTGGAGGTTCTGGTGCTGGGCGCTGAGACGCGCGTCTCAGGCCTTGTCGTGCGGTTTAATCGTGGGCCTTGTGCTACGGGTGTTTGCGGGCCCACCTTTGAGGATGTTGCAGCAGGACTGGCTGCTGCTACAGGGGGGGTGGAGGGGGCCACTGCGGGGATGCTAGTCGCGATCCCAGTGGGCCCCTGAACCTGCTGTGGCACTACCCCCTGTCGTGCCACATCGGAGAAGCTTCGTTTAGGTAAGCATGAAAGTCGCTTCCTTGCCTCATAATAGGATAGTTTTTCATTCACAGTCAAAGCAATCACTTCTTTTTCTTTCTTCCAGCAAGGGCAAGAGCGGGAGTAAGCTGCGTGATCCCCCTCGCAGTTCACGCAATGGGGTGAAGAGTGGCAGTTCTCAGATGAATGATCGGTAGCACTACATTTCGCGCAGGTTGGTTTTCCTCGACATGAATGAGAGGTGTGCCCAAATCTTTGACATTGGAAACAACGCCTCAGGTTTGGGATGTACGGTCGAACGTTGATTTTGATATACCCTGCCTCAAGTGAGGTGGGCATCACGCTGGTACCAAAGGTAAGTATAACATGTTTTGTTGGCACTTCCTGGTCATTTCGACGAATCACAATTCTTTGAACTTTCACGACATTCTGTTCTTGGAATCCTTCAAGAAGTTCCTCATCACTGAGACCTAAGAAATCTTCCTCTGATATGACGCCTCAACTTGTATTCAGGGAACGGTGGGCTGAGATTATTACAGTGTCCTTCCCAATTTTTGTGAGCTCAGAGAGCTTCTGCAGTTGTTCTTTCTCGTTCAATTCAAGGAGAATGTCTCCACTCGACATTTTCGATGCTTTGTATGTGGGCCCTATCTTTTCCTTCAGGCACTTAGCCACGAGGAAAGGAGAGATCTTCCGGACAGGTGTAGTTTCGCTGTGAATGACATGGTATTTCGGAAATGTGGGTGCATTTTTGCGAAAGGAGAACTCAAAAGTTGCTTCGGTGCGGCCTCTTTTCTGAGGCCGATCGTAAGAAAAGGATGCTTGAGATGCCATGAGAAGTGTAATTATTCAGCAGCAGCGCCAACCGCCCACCACGGAGCCCAACAAGGGGACGTGGCAGAACTTGTTTACAAGTCTGCACACGCCAGTTGTACGCCACCGCTATAACCAAATATGGTGTACCCAAGGTTGGGTAGCCACACAAGGTTAACCCTTGCCGCCGTGAAAGTGGGAAGTAATGGAAAAGAGGAGAAGACAGGATAGATCGAAAGTAAGAGAGAAAGACGAAGATGTGAGAGGAGAGAGACAGGAAAGGGCGACTGCCGATTTCCCCCGGGCGGGTCAATCCGGGGGTGCCGTCTACGTGAAGCCGGGGCCAAAGGGGTGTGTTGCCTCTTCCGGGGGGCCTTAAAGGTCCAATCACCCGGCGTCGGCTCAACCCCCAGGATCCCCTTTTCCCCGGACACGGCTAAGCCACGCACGGCGACACGTGGGAGGGGGTCGAAACCCCCCCATTGGCTCGGGTCCGTGGTGTCGCCAGACACCAAACGCCTGCTCACGCAGACGCCCCTGCGGGGAGTACAATAATGATAACACTTAACATAAGCTCTATACAATAGTTACATCATGTCAGACTGCTAAGTCGGACAATACGCATTTGATTCAAGGCCATGATGGTTGCATTTCTATGGCGGCTAAATGCAACATCACTCATGTATTTATGTTTACGTACGTCTCAAAAGGCCCCAGATAGTTGCACCATTAAGGATGATAGTTGGGCTTGTTGATACATACTGATTTGAGGCACAAATAATTAGCACAGAGAAACCACAGGCAACGCAAGGGAAAATATGAGTGGTTTCTACACTAATTAGTTGTGTCCCACATTATCAAACTCAATCCAAAATCCCAGCTATGATTTGTATCAGTTATCTGGAGGTTTGCATACGTAAAATTCCAGATATTATTAGTCATATTACAGCCAAACATCAGAACAGTGAACAGACATTGTTCCAGCATTTAGTCATACTTTATGAGATGGTTTACAAAGTTTGTCGGAAACGTTATTTTTTTTAGTGCATTGAATCGTAACAGTTTACAAAAAACAAAGAAAAAAGAATGCCATAGCTTCAACAAGCTAGTCAGTTCAATTAGCCTTTGAACATATATACAACACATTTTATTAAATTCTAAACAGCTAAAAAACAACAGGTATTAATTTTTACAAGCACTAGTTGCAGCATATGTGTGTAGAGGATATTCATGTTATGGGCCAAATTTTGTTCAAGGGATTTGCTCATTTTCTTTTTATATAGCACAGAAATATCCATAATTTATGGCTGAGCATGTCTACTCCAGGTGGCTGTGATCCCATTAACATGTCACCTTTTTTTTGTCCTTTGCACTATCATACTGCACTGCCTATGAAAAGTCTTCACAATGTTGCCGCGAAGAAAGCCTAGGAAATTGACAATATTAAGAGGTACAATCAACAAAAGTTAGCTGGATGCAAAAGTCGCGAAAAATGTACATTATGGCTTAGCCTCGTAACATAGCCTCGAATTAAATGTTTGTCTGTACATCGCAACAACCTCCACCCATTGAAACATTTAATTCAAGGACATGATCAGAGGCTAAGCGGTAATATAGGCTTTTACGAAGTTTCTGATCCCGTAGGCTTTTGCTGTTGACTGCATATACGACATACGTGCAGGTACACTATGACATTATTGATACTTTGATGTCGAGGTTCTACAATCAGCAAGAATACGGTTTATTTTCGAAGCACACGTTTAAAAAGTGAATAATCAAACAACAACAAGCATATGTACAATAAGCATGACCTTTATTTTTTCTGGCACTGTCACGTAATGCTCCTCCAGTTCAATTTGTGTGCATGTGTGTGTATGTACGAGAGTGCATAATTTCTGTTGAGATGTTCATGCATCACAGACATTGCACTCATGGCTGAGCGATTCTTTGCCGCATACACCAACCAAGATGCGCAATGTATTCCTGAAGCTAATCTGTCCACAATTGTGCCTCTCTAATCAGCCTGCAATATCCTAGCATCTCTGTCTTCCTATATTATTCATATTTTTTTGTGCATTGTAGAATATCTGCTGTCAGTTATACCGCCTTTGTGGCACACTTCAGCTTACTGGTGCCATGGCATTATTGCTATACATGAGCTGCGTAACAGAACCATAACCCATTCAGCGGCAGCGTACGCAAATGTCTACTTCTTTTCGGCAACTTGTTTTTTGGCAGTTCAGTGGACAAGCAGCTAAGAAAGTGCAAGAAAGACAGCTTTGGATGAATTGATGTATTCAGTGTGCCATCAGTTTGCTACAGTGTGCTGTGTATTCGTGCAGGCAATTTTGTGAAGGCATTACCATATCTTAAGAGTGGTCTGACATGGGATGTTCAAGCAGCGACATCAAAAATATGATTTTCATTGGCTCATTATGAACTTAGCCAATAACAAACTACATTTGCATTTCAAGTCTAACTTCTGATTCATCTTATGACAAAAATAAAAGGTGACTGGCCTTAGATTAAACTTGCATTGACTTATGCTCTAATTACATTTACTTACTGTGTAACAAACATTTCAACACATAACCGAGTTTTCTTTCTTGCTATTGAATGTGCAGTGCTGCGGAAATTGTGTGTGAAGATTGTGTATTCATAGACGTTTTATCGCAGTTAGCGCGTGAAAAAAAAGTGATGTGTTTTTTCTGCCCATTACCTACACACCTACGGTATGGGATCACAGCTGATAGTTGAGATTCATGCCTATCCTATTCAGCACAGCGCGACACTTGGTTGTAACGAATTCATTTATTTTTAAACAGTGACGGAGCATCCCCGATCGTTTAAGTAACGTTAACTAAGTGATGCTAAACTGGTGTTACTCTGACATCTGCCAACCTTGCGCACATTTTGAATTCTGCATTGTGGCTTTACCCGTGCTAGCTGTCTTAAAATCAACGCTAACAGCATGGGACGGCGCAATGCAGAGAGAGAGCAGCATTCATTTGATCACTCTGGTATCCTGTCTATCCATGGATATTTTGTCAGCGTATAGAGTGGTTATGCACAAGTTGGAGTGCACTCAGCATGTATGTGTTTTGCTTGGACGCGAGTGCAAATTGTTGGCCCATGTGTGCACTGTACTGTACTGTACGTTGTTTGTACCAACTGTGGTGCCGCAATAAACGATGCAAACCTGACTTGATTGACATGGTTTTTGCCAGTCGAGGCCTGTTTGGTCACCTGGCGATAAGCTACAGTACCTATGTACGAAATGTACACGTGAGCCGCGCTTTAGCGAGAGGAATAAGCAAAATACTACAGCAGGGCTAAATATGGGAGGGAGGGAGGGAGGGAGGGGGGAGGTGGGGTACAGCAGGGCACCCCACGCAAACCAGCAAAAATGTGGCTGTTTCTGATGATGATGATAGTCTATGCAGCGCCATCTCCGTTCGCCCTAATGCACTTCACTACACCGCTGCTACCCTTATTTGTCTACAGTGGAAGGTAAGTTTCCATTCTCTAAAATGGGTATATAGGTGTTCTCTGGCTGTGCTGGCATTATATGAGCGATCGTATTTCTCTAACCGTTTTAAGGCAAGGACTGTTGTTCATATTCCACTGGTGAGTCTACTTTGAGAAATCAAATTGATTTCCTTTATTTTTCACCATACTTTGGCGGTACTACATACTAGAACACATGGCAAACTTTTTCGGTATTCAATTGTACTCCTATACACTGCCTTAGACGGTGTTATAATGCCCCATTTTTTATATACAGTAGTGTTATTACTAGAGTTAACGTATACATATCTTACTAGCTGAACAATAGAGAGCAAAATACCTGCATGAGCCATTTCATGTGTTTCAGAGCCACATTTCCTCAATCCCACACTTATGTTGTTACCTGAGAGATTATTGGTGCGAAAGAATAAGGAAATAAAAGAGTAGATACTCTGCAGTCTGTAGCCACGTAGCCTTAATTAGTACGTGCATTGTGAGAATGTTCTGCAGCGGTTTCCACATAATGTAGCTTGAAACACGGTCGGACAGGGGGGAATCGCACGCATTCCTCACACGGCCGCCGCTATCAGGTTGGACAGAATGGTAGCGCTTGTCCGCTGGTAACGTCACTGCTTGGCAGACGTGACATTTGGCTTTCGTCAACACATTGGTGGCTTGCGCTCTCAAGTTGGAGGACCTACGCGCAAGATAGCTCTCGTTGGGAGCATATACAGTAACTCTAGCAGTAGTTGCAGTAGGTAATGATAAAAGCTGAGGTAATGATACTTTAAAATAAAAGTCCTCGCTCATTTAAGTTTAACTAGAAGTTCCTCCCAGATTGGTTAAACAGAGCAGCCTTAGCAAGATCTCCACTCTGCTTTGAGCACCGTATCCTACACACACATATCGAGATAAGCGAAAATATCTCGTCATTCATCGTTTAGACAGGTTTCTTTTTCTTTGTTTTAGCAGCCATGAAGCAATGAATGCATGAGAATGAGGCTTTCGAAAAAAGAAACTGAGCATCAACATCATTAACAGCACTCAAATGCACAAAATGATAAACAATTTCGCTGAGGGTATCAATAATAGAGACATCATCCACACGCTCAAAGTTTGGAAACAAGATATACGAAATCTGTGGCTTTTTGACTGGAAAAGAAATATAAACTAGAACTGCCCTGTGATTCGAAATCCCTTCAGTGACTTCGCTTTTGAAACCACCATCCACAAGGTGCAGGGTCAAAAAGACTAACTAGAGAGCTTCACCTCCAGTAGGTGAAGCTCTGCTGCTGAGTGGCCCTGTAAAGATTGTTACTCCTCCTCAACGATTCTTCGAAACAGAATGCTGTCACACTAAAGCACCTTTTTGAGGGTATTTCCAAATCATGGGATAAAAGAAGAGAAGTACGTGCCAAATACCCTAGTAACAAAACCGTTGAAATTGTGACCGGCAATCGGCTGGTTATGAGATAAAAGCTGTTGCAGTTTTATATCAGCCAGTGGCTGCATACCCCTAAGTGGGGCAAACAGCAAAATCAAGCAGTCACTGAAGAAGACTTGATGCTTAAATAATTAATAATAGCGGGTGTAAGGTTGGTCACCCTTCATCATGGCTTTAAATCGCCTCTTGTCGAGCCCTCACAGGCGATGAACAGTGCGCCACTCTCACTATGCAATTTATTTGTTTCCCAAAAGGTATGTTTCCATGTGTGCAGAGGAAAACAAAGATATTCCGCGACAGTGTGGATCCCTCCAGTGTGCATGTTAATGTCAACACAATGAGTATGGCCACACGTTTGGTAATCACAGGCCAATGTCAACCATGCAGTTAAACAAGGTGAGGCCCCATACGATACTGCGGGTGCCTCTGGTGGTGTTGCTGACACCGATTGTTCGTCGTCCCACAGCCATCAAAATTTCGAGAAAGGCCAGCGTGGTGAAGGACACTGCAACTAAAATAAGGCACAGTAATATTTACGCTTCAATTCAACAATATCAAATTCAAAAAATGAAAGTTCCACAGAAGGATGGTTACGAACCTCGAAGATGTAACACTATAGACAGCAAAACACTCCCCGCATATTTTCATTTTTTGGGCGAAAAATGATGCTGCTTAGTAACAAACAATATCGAATCATATCATTATAGCTTGTAATAGTTCACTTGCACGCTCTTATTATTCATCACCTTTTCTTCACTGCAGAATCTGCTCCTTGTAATGAGCAGTTCCCCAAAGCTTTACTTCAAATTACAGCTATAATATGGCTCTTATCCCTTCAAACTTTTCATGAGGTACATAGCTGAAAGGCTTGGAAGGTCTCAAGAGCTTGAGAAGCATTGGCGATTAGCCAAAGGGTTTGCTGACCTTAGGTGCGACTCTTACCATAAACACGGGCGTCTGGATGGGGGGGCAAGAGGGGGCTGCACCCCCATGGAAATTTGGAGAATAATTTTTTTTGCTTGAGCTAAAGAGATGATTAGCACACTCCGGTTCCTCATATCCATAGAAGCACCATTCACGATTGCGAGCAAACTTTGCACTCTACACACTATGATGTAATCTTGCTGGTAATAGCATGGAAGTGAAAGAGTGACAGGCTGAAGACAGCGAACAATTCTGAGAGGAATTCTTGAGGTTTTCTATCTTGAACTACGAGGTCTACGCAGTATTATCGTGAGAACTTCCGCTTTCTCATAAATTGCCGGCTACATTTGGGAGAAAGTCAGGACTGGCACACTTAGTAAGGAAAGTGTGGCGCCTTTCCGTGGCGTCACATTTACTTGGAAACACTCCTTGCCAAAATGACGAAATTTCGACCACCCCGCCACCCAAACCAAGCCTATATAAATACGCCCCTCAAAAACCTTGTACGCTTGTAGTGCGCTGAAAGCCGAGGCCAGTAGTGTCATCATTCGATCATTTTCAACAAATTAAGATAGGACTACATAATTATTTTGGTCCCAGACAAATGCAACTGCAACTAAATTGTGTGTATGGCTACCTATCAAAATAGAATAGTCAATTAAGTAAGCTTTTTTATAATGGAAGAGTGTCATTCGTAGGAGTCTATGCTTTCCTTCATTTTCTGGTTATGAAAACAATTCTCAAGTGCTTCGAGCAAGTTTAGACTGTGTAAACACCCAGAGAGCCACACTGCCATAAAAATGGTTGCAGTGCGTCTGGGGTATGATTTGTCGGAGAAAAGGGAAGAAGGGAATGTTTTTTTCTCATATATAAAAAGTCTCCGAAAGAAACATTAAAGGTGTATCCATGGACTTCCATTCTGTGCATAACCACACCACTGAACTGCAATGTATTTTTCGCGGCAACCACACAAATGCTATAGAGGAGTTCTCCAACATCATGAATGCAGTAAGGGAGGCAGTCAATCACTTAAATGTGGTGATATCTGTACCAAGACAAGCCTCTCGTCAGGCCCACCGAGACAACCACAGGATTAATTCGCTGGAGGAATACTACCGTGTGGCAATACATGTGCCGTACTTGGACTCTCTCACTGCTTTTTCAGCTCGCCGCTTTTCTGAAAGCAATGAGAGGAGCTCCAAGCTCCTCCAGCTGCATCTATAAAAAATGAAGAACTTGAGCTGCTTTGAGTTCGCTGCCTTCGCCGAAGAACTCCAATGCTTTTACGGCATCGACAGCTTCAAGGAAGAGGCCATCTCTTGGTACAAAATGCGGTGCTACGAAACTGAGGACCCATCAAGAATAACTTGCTGCAAGCTTCTACATCAGGCCAAGACATTCTTCCCCGGTGTTGCAAAAGCAATTGTAGTGGCTCTAGTTTTGTCAGTTACAACCTGTACGGTCGAACGATCCTTCAGTACAATAAGAAGAGTGAAAACGTGCCTGGCTCAACGATGACAAACAACAGGCTGGACGGCCTTTGTAAGATGGGTGTGCAAATAAAGCGTGCAATTAATCACGGAAATTACTTTACGACCCGTGTCATCATGCAATTTGCAAAGGAAAATCCGTGGCATCTGCAGTTGCTGTTCAAAGAGTGACTGCGTGACTGCAGTTGCGTGTTTGTGAACATATTGTGTTGTGTGCTGGTCATCAATTTAGGTGAGTTGAGAACCCGCATGCAGCAAGACTGAGCACTCTTCTCCACGAAGTGACAGTCATTTCTGCATTTTTTTATTAATTTGAATTGTTTGTTTGTTTTATTAAACTCCAATGTATCTCTCCAAGCCATGCATTAATTTGCTATTTGTAATTTTTCTTTCATGTGTGTATTTGACTTGTTCATAAATAAACAAATAAGTAAATAAAAATAAATAAATAACACAAATAGTGCCTTTTTGCTACGAACACACCACTGCCTCCACCCGCGGCGCCAATAACCAACAGCCCCCCCGCAAAAAATGACCTTGACCATAAACATTTTTGTAGAGCAAATACCTTCCCCGATAGAGGATGCAGAGCGGTTTCTCTAAAGATATTCAATAATAGAATGCAACTATGATGAAGTGTAGACAGAAATAAAGAGAAAATATGTAAAAAGATCTTGCTGAGTTCCAATGGTTTTTATTTCGTGACTGCGAAGACAAGTTACGGACTGAAAGAGTAGTTTGCCGAGTGCGGCTTACGGCTGAAGGAAAAAAGGATCGGCGGAAATTTAGCACACACCATGACACTGTGTTCCTACCTTCGAGCTATGTACTTCTTAATCATTCTGAGCTACCTGACACACTTAAGCACCCTGACACACTCCTCTACACTGTTGCTCTAATTGAAGCTCATTTGATGCTGTGTTTTTGCTAACTACTCTCTCAGCACATCAGATGGCATACCATGGTGCACATTTCCCATGTGAAGCTGCTTTGTAAAAAAAAATCAGCAAAAGCATTCCCTCTTGGTTCCGTGGTTCACAGGAGAACCATGGTTCTACCTACGAATTCTAACAAGGCATTCCAGATGTCTAACACAATTATTACGAATGCTGCTCCAATGTGTACCATTTATAATACGCCAAATTATTTATTAGCACGGCTAATGTGTTGGTCTTGAAAAATTAATGATTATGGGCCCAGAACTTCACCTTACATTTCATCTACTCTGGTTCACGCCACTAAAATAATTAGATGCCCAATAATGCGATATGCAATGCTTTTCACAGGTAAAGAAAAAATTGTGTTGTTTATTATTGGACGGTCAGTAGGTGAGTAGTCTAAGCTTTCATCAGATTATTAACATTTCACTAGGAGCTGTTTTCCACTATCTTTCACTGTTACCATATCATATCTAGCAGGAATTGTGCACAAAAATAACTTACTGATATTAACGAAAGGGAAGGGGTCAAGGGCTCGTTTTTCATTTGTTAGAAACAACTTAATGAGCAAACAAACAGTTTTTATCTGTTTGCTCATTAAGTTGTTACTGATATAAAGTGATTTATAACTGTCCTCCCTATTTGGAACAGCTTTTTCAGCTGAGCGGTACACTGTATCTGTTGACACATTTCATGAAGAACGACGCAAGTTTTTCAAACATGATGTCTCCTCCGCCTCTGATCAAGTCAGCTGTTAGGCCATCTTTTTATTCTGTTCTGGTGTAGGAGCAAGTCATAGACAGCAGCAGGACTGACAGCTTTTCAGGTGTCCGGCCATCGCTTGCCCATCTACCAATGTAACTTTCGAACAGTCAATAAAGGTTAGAGGAAGAGCCAGTAAAAAAAAGCGAGCAGGGGGGGGTGGTGGAGTCGAACCTGTAACCTTTAGTGCTCTAGGTCACAGCTTAGCCCGAACCAGTTAAACGTACAGTCGTTTGAAGCATTTCTGGCCTGCTAATTTCTGTCAGCTTTTGTATTTTGTAGTGTTTGGTCTCAAAATGTCCGGGATTATTCATTTTTGCTAATTCTGACATCCAGGACATCACGGTTTGCGTAATTTACCAGAAAGCTAGGTCCTCGCGTGTTGTAGGTTCTCTGATCGCATGTTTTTACGTGCTGGGTAAAATACATTTCTCGAATGTTCTTTTCTCAAGCACCACTGTTACATAAGTCAATCCTCTTTACAGCCCTATTCACCACGCAACCAACATTAAAACATCACTGTACATGCTGCAACCTTTGTTTCACATTTCCACCTTCTACACATCATATTTTGGTCACTCAAATCGTACTCATAGATTGGCAGCCACATTTTCTCTCCCTTTAGTATATTTCACACTAAATAAGTATTCTAGCAGTGCGAGGCTCCATCGCATTGCTCTTCCATTTGTCAACTTGGCTTTGTTTATGAAATCTAATGGTTGGTGATCCATCTGAACCTTGAAATGCTTTCCAAACAAATAGATATGGAACATTTTTAACAGCCCAAACTAACACCAAGCCCTCCTCTTCCAGCATCGAATTTCTTTCTGGTGACTTTAATCCCCTGCTTGCATAAGATACAGGATGTAACCTGCCGGCCTTTTCTTGTAACAGGAAAGCACCAGCTCTGATGCATCTGTATGGAAGACAAACTCCTGCTCCAGATTCAGTGCCAATAGGACAGATGGTTTGGTGATATTTTTAATCCATCAAATGCTTCTTCTTTTTCTTTTGTCCACTTCACAACTTTACTGGGGTTTTTTTTCTTCGTTAATGCAACTAAAGGTGCTGCTGTCTCTGCATATTGGGGTATAAATTCCCTATGAAAGCCAGTGAGCACTAAAAATGACTGCACTTCCTATTTGGTCTGTGGTGCAACTGCCGCCTGAATCTTCTCTAAAATGTCTTCTTTTGCAGTTATTCTTCATTGCCCCAGTTTGCGTCATAAAAAAGTGATACCTTGGAATCTGAGTTCACATTTTGTGGGTTTCACTGCAAGTTTTGCTTTCCTTGATCTCTGGAACACCTGCTCTAGGGCGTCTTGATGTTCTTTCCATGTGTCTGTAGCCACCAAAATATCAATACAGTGCTCTACATTTTGCAGGCCATGTAGTACTCTTCTCACCAACTTCGTGAACACAGCGGTAGCGGTCTTTAGCCCATAAGGCATAAACTTATACCGGAAGAGGCCCTTATAGCCTTTGATGACCTTTCTAATAGTATCTGCCAATACCCCTTTGCTAACTCCAACTTTGAGAAAAATCTTTCCGAAGCAACTTCGGCAAATACTACGCCGATTGTCGGTATCAGTTCAGAATCTGCTATCAACACATTCTTCGGCTGCCTAAAATCCACACGCACCCTAATTGACCCATCCTGCTTCTTCACTGCCACTAAAGGCGCATTGCACGCAGAATTTGTTCTCTCCACGATTCCTTGACACATCATCTCCACTTTCTCCTTGATTACACTTTATACTGTGAGTAGTAGCGGGTATTGTTTGACATGGATCAGCTGATCTGTGGTACGCACCAGTTTACATTCAACCCCCATTAGCACTGCCCCGAAAATGAGAATATATGTTGCTGAGCTTGCAAAATCTTTTACCAATCCCTAATGGCTGCTTTCATGACAAGCTGCATGGATGACTACCTTCTCCACACCCATGCTCTTTTTTGCACCGTATGTCTGCATCTCCCAACTATCACTCACCTCCATTACCACCATACAAGCTATATTACCCACTACTCCTACTTGCCTCTCCTCATATTTCTTCAACATATTTATGTGAAATACTGTCTTACTGTTGTGTACCAGCAGCACATATTCTACTTCTATTCTTCTGCGTCACTATGAATGGACCCTTCCATTGCATCAGTAATTTGTTGTCACTGGGGAGTAGAATCAAAGCTTTATCTCCTAGCATCAACTTCCGCTCACTTGTTCTGTGGTCATAATACTTCTTGTCTCACTGTTTTGCAGGTCTTAAGACTTATGCGCCACCTTACACGTTTCTTGTAACTTTCCTCTCAACTCCAGGGCACCTGTATACGTTGTTTTCATCTGTGCTTTAATTTCCTAACTTCCTCATTAGTCAATAATTCCCTCAAAGTGGCCAATGGCCCTGTTAATATTCTACCATATATCATTTCAAACGGTGAAAAGCATAAGCTTGCTTGGGGCACCTCTCGATATGCACAAAGTAATGCAGGCAAATACCAGTCCCAATCCTTAGGTGTCTCTTGTCACATCCTTTCCACCATAGTCTTGAGTATCCCATTAAATCTTTCTATCAATGCATTACACGTAGAATAATACAGCGTAGTGAGCCTATGTTCAATTGAAAATAGCCAATTGAACTCATTAATAAGTTGTGAGGTGAAATTTGATCCCCTGCTACTTCGCCTACTGAGAAAAGATCTCTACCAGTGCTTCTGCTACACGTATGGTGTCGATCGTTTTCAAAGTAACCACATCTGGGTTCATCTCACCACGTATCGATTGCCTTTACTTAATGCTGGTGGTATTGGCCCCACTATATCAATAGCCACATTTTGAAAGGGCATGTCAACCGTGGGTATATTCCCTAATAGAGCTCTGCCTGCTCTGCCTTTTTTGTACTGTCTGCTGACGCACATCACAGGGCTGCATGTATCTTTTGACTTTTGACTGAATCCTTGTCCAAAAAAATTAATTCTAGCCAGCATGTTCTTAACTCCCTGATGTCCCGCCATGACAATGTCATGGAGGGACATGACGGGACAGACGGAATAGCCTTGTCCTGTTTAAAGTCATCCCTATCGAAGTCGTGCGTGCACCGTTTCACCATTAGCTTTAATGCGCAGGTCGAGCGCCTCTTAGATGCAGGTTACCCTAGACTAGCCATAGCCACAGTAGCTGAGCGTCTTAAGAAGTCGATTTCGACCGGAACGAAAGCTGTAGCAGAGAGTAACATTAACAAGAAAAAGGTCGTGAGTATTCTGTATATCCACGCAGTTTCGCACAGGCCTAAGAGTGTGGGAAGTAAATATTGGGTTAATGTTGTGTTTACGGCTCCCAATAAGTTAGGAAGGGTTTGTGCTGCCGTGCATAGAAGAAATGAGCTGATGGAAGGTAAGAAACGAACGGATATCTGTCAGGTTCAGCACTTAGCCAAGAACAATTTCACCGACTGTCGCATGGGCGTGGTTTATAAGAATCCTTTTAGCTGTGGACGTTTTTATGTAGGGCAAACTGCGCGTTGTATTAATCAAAGATTAATTGAACATAGAAGGACGCTATCAGGTGGAACGCTATCTAATCTATCTTTGCACTGCCAGGTATGCAGCTGCATGCCCGAGTTAGACAAAACCGAGATCCTGTACAGGCATAAGAACGAAGATACGCGTTTACTGGTTGAGGCCTGGCATATCAGTACTAGTGGAAGTGCGTGCGTGAGTCAGCCGTCGATTAGCTTAAACAGAGAGGAGATAGAATGCCTTAGCAGTTGTCTATCGCGTAGACCGGCACGTGTAACCGCATGACAGGTGGCGCTACTATTCCGAGCATGCGCAGATAAGCTGTGTGCCTTCTTTCTTTTGCGCCTCTGTGCTCTGCTTCGGTTGTTAGTCGGCGTTCACCTTGTGTCTGTGTCTTGCACGCCTCTTCTTTTGACTATGACAATGTCATGTTCCAAGACAAGTATTGCTTTCCTGAAAGCCTCGGGTACCATAAGCTGTCGTACTTCCCTTCCTGAACTGAAATGGCATCTCCTATACAATAGTCCATTGCATATTAGAACTCAAATACATTCTTTCTTTGTTTCTCGAATGGTTCTCCAACCTCCTGAAAACAACCCTTCAACAATGTTCTTTCTGCACTTCTCGGAACTCCAAAGGGGATATGTCTACCCTCCACACGGTCGCCACATTCAAAGCCTGTGGCCTCTGCTTCTGTCTTAGCTGCCACTCTCGTTATTACTGGCAATGCCACTTCGGCTACTTGCAGCTGCACTTCTCAAACTTTCGTGGCATGATCCCTTTTGCCCATTGTTCTTCTGTTCCGCTACTCTAACAATGTGTGCATTACGTTCCTCCACTACATCCTTGTTGTTCTCCCAGTTCATATCAGGCTCATGTACTTTGCTCATTCCCGGTGTACATCACCCAATATCAGGTCGTACATGGGCTTCTCTGAGCACTTTGCTGTTGCCCAACCTGCATAATATGGGCTTGGAACATTAATCTGGGCCTATGGAAGCCTTCTCATGGACCTATCCACCAAAATGACTGTTGCATACTTACCCATTAGATTTGCTTCGTCCACTAAAACTCCTTTTCACCAAAACAATATTCATACCCGTATCCCTCAAAACTTTCACCTGTTGTCAATGCAATTTTCCATCTGCCACCACTAAATAATCTCCCTCCGAGTAAACTTTAATTTCGCTATCTCCTTTTTTCACCTGTTGCCTTCTCTTATACTATCACTCTGGGGGTCCACTATACAGGCTACTTTGTCTGTAGTCCTCTCCTTTCATGCTGTCGCCCTGGCAGTCCCTATCCAGGCTACTTGTCTGTAGCCCCTGACCTACACTCATTCATGCGGTGTCCCCTTCTATTGCACAACTCCCACACTACTTGTGGATGTGAACGACCATAACCAGATCGACAGTTCATAGCCCGGTGCTCACTGCGGTTACATAGGAAACATCTCAGTGGTCGCTATGATATGTTCGGTGCCCCCTGCGGCCTACCCTTTCTCTCCACTGGTTTTGTGACATCCTCATTGGTCTTCCCCAGGTTTCTAAGCCCCTTTGTCTCTAAATACTCATCTGCATACTCTGCCACATAGTTAAGTGAGGCTACCCTTCGTTCTTTAAAAAAACACTTATTACTACAGCAACTTAGGAATTGCTCAACGAACATGCCATCACCTATGCCTTTGTATGTTTGTTCTAGATTTTGCATCTCTATCCATCTATCAAAGTAATTTGACAAGCGGCACACAAACTCCTTAGCTGTCTCTGCACTCTGGCTTGCACCCATGAAACCATTCCCAGAAGCCTTCTGCTGTCAACCTAAATTTTTGCAATAGTGTCTTTTTGACCTCGTCATAATCCATGCAGTCATTGGAGCGCATTCGATCAACAACACTTTGGCTGCCCCGAACTGTTGCCCACTCTGTTCTTTCCCAACTGTCGCCCCTAGCAATCCATTCAACTCTATGTAAATTGGCCTCGAGGACCACAGCTGGAAAGACCGGCGCTGCTGTCGTTGTGACGTAGTAAATGACATCACATGACACTTTCGCCGTCGCTGGCGAAACGCGCTGGCTTTCTTCAAGCCGGTTACATTTCTTTTTGCTTTTGTGTATGGAAAACTGCTCGGCGGCACAGCACTTGACATATTCGACCGAGCTAGGCGTAATTTTCACACGTATATACCGCAAGCCGAAGCGTCTTGGCTGAAAAAGCTGAGAATGGGGAAACAGGCAAGTGCTCATAAATTTCGAGTGTGTGGGAAACATTCCGCAAAGTGAATTTTGTGCACGGCGTTGGAGCTAAAATGTTCAGTGAGTACGGCACGAACTTTTTCGGACTGTAGGCATTCGAATTTATGACGCGTATTTGCTGCTGTAGAGGAAACGTGTCTTGTTTACAGAGCAGCGCCATCGCAAAAACTAACAGGCTGCTTTGACCCTGTCATCAGTCAAGATGCTGTGTGCAGAGATACATGCGAGCACATGAGGGGACCGTATGCATGCATTTAAGATATAATTTACTGGTGATAAATAGAAGCTCGTGATGAATCATTGCCCCGCGATAATACCGGCAAAAGTGCCAAACTGGGCATCCATTATGCATGTGCATTCCCTTATGAATGGACATGCAGGTTGAATTAGCAATATCAAGACCTCAGATATATTGCCCGCTTAATCACGCGCCCGAAAATGGGGTGATGGGATAGGAAGGTATGCCGTGAACCACGTACAGCTGTCAACGTGAATCGAAACGTCACAATTATCACACGTGAACCATCTGCACAAGTGCACGAGATGTAGTGCCTATTCGCACTTGAATAAGTAACATTACGCGGGATGTCTGAGTATTCCCAGTGATAGCTAACTAAATTTCCTGAGCACATTTCACGCGAGCAGCCTCGTCACTTTCGTTGTGCATAGCACCGTGGGCACACGTTTCCGACAAGCATGGACGACGCGGCGATGCCTCTTGTTCGCTCGCAAAATACTTTGCCGACCTGCAGAACAGGTTCTTTTGCAGCTAAGATACACACAGGGAACTCTTGCAACATGAAAAAAACCGTGCCTGAATGAGCTGCAACATTGTAGACGTCGTACGCTGCGTGGCTGGTATCACGTGATGTCGTTTTGTATGTCACGGAGAGGTTCCGGCAGCTGGCGCCACGGTATGTCCTCGAGGCCAATATGCATATAAGCCGTCATGCTTTCCTTGAACGGCGATATTAATTTTCTAGGATATATGTGGGAGGTTTTGGGTGACTTTCAGCCATAAGATGCCGATGTCACACACTCTTCATCTTGTGGCACACAATTTAGTTGTGCTAGTATCAATTTTAGTTCAAGTAGTTCCTTTTCACATTCAAACTCGTGTCCTGTTTCTCTTGTTTGTATCTCGTGTCCCCTTTCCCTCAGTGCAACCTGCTTATCTTCCTCACTCTGAGCATTATCAAAAACTTCAAAGTATCGTCTTTGGCCATTCCTAGATCCTTTGCTACTGCCGCCAAGCACACCCAATTCATCTCCGCACTCTCAGAGTATCAGTGACTGGGCAGGAAAAGAAACAATTCTGGAATCTTCGTATCCTGGCAAAGGCTTGCCAATTGTTGTCACAGGTCTCGGGAGCATCTGCTTTGGTGACAGATTGAGAGAACACTGGGAGGCATGATTTGATTGCAACACAGAAATGCATAGATTTGTCAGTCCTCACTACATCTCCCTGGAGTCACTAACTGCACTCTGGCCATTTTGGCCTCGCAGTCAAACCCCAGCCAGAATGAAATGCTCTTACTTCTGTAGTCTTCAAGTACAAACTCGGCTGCATTGCGTCCGTGACTGAAATTGCCCACACTCCTGCTGTTATCTTCGTTTCGGTGTGTAACGGCCAGTCAAGATGCCGTAATCCTTAGCCCAGTCGCTGATGTGGCAAGGTGTTTTGTTGGTTAGTCCTAAGTACACGCTCGACCCCTGCTCGAAGTGGCGGCATGGCATGCCGGGGAATTGTTGCTGGCTGAACTTCAAAGGGGGACTGCTGCAGATGCGTCCAGAACTGCCACAATAGGCTGCACCACCTATGAAGAGCCTCGCCCCAGCGTTGTTGAGGTCAACGGCCACGTCATGGAGTACCAGTGTCACGGCCTCTGGAACAAACAGCCACTGCTCCCGTTGACACTACAAAGCTGACAATAATTTTCTTCGACTGTAGCCATGCAAAACATCCCTATTCATATAACTTATTCTTGTTAACCAGAACTGGGTGCTAAAATAATTAAACACTAAGGAATGCAGTAATATACACAAAGGTGAAGTACAGACATACTGAGGATTGACGTACTAATACAGGAAAAACTCTAATGATTTGCATAATAAATAAATCAAAAGAAAATGACAAACTTGTATTGAACATTATTTGGGCATTTGAATAAACAGAACAATATTTCTTACCTACCTATTTAAAAATGATCATTTTCAGTAATGTAATCTTCCACAGCCAAGCAAACATTCGTGTTGCAAAATCCAGAAATGGAGGCATCGAAGACAGAACCACAAGCATAGACAAGTCTATTCGAAGAGCTCGTAAATGGCTTTCCAAGAAGGTTTTCCTTACAAAGGCAAATTGTTGACAGCTCAAAAGGAAATGATCTATCGTCTCTGGCTCACTGCAGAATGCACACAGTCACAAGGGAGCTCGACCAGACCTGTGTTCATAGAAATTTGGCCTCAGTACACGGCAGCACAGCCTTGTAAGGGACATTTCCAGTTGACGTGTTCGGCATACTATTCTCTACCAGGGGCAGAGAAGGGGACAGCATTCTGTTGAGTTTGACAGTGCGGAGCCTTTGGACGCTTTCCTCATGACTCGCCTATGAAACTTCACAGCTGTGACATAAGCAGACACAGAAAAGTAGGGTAGAATCAGTCCATCTACAGCAGCCTTTACTAAAGAATGAGCAACTTTGTTCAGGAGCAATCCTTTATGGCTGGGCACCCATACTAAACAGACCGTTCTCAAATGCAAAGGTATTAATGCACAAAACGCTTTTTTCACATGTCAGTCCGCGCTCGCAGCGAGTGAAGAACAGAGGGATAGAGTTTGTGGTGACAACAGCTGACAGAAATGATGAATTTAATTGGTGCAGCGCAAGTATGGCTGCCAGAAATTCAGCCACAATAGGTACAAAATCAAGAAGCTGCATCGAATAAGACCAATGAAGTGTCGGAATAAAAATACCAACACCTGACTTTTCATTGCAGTGTGATGAATCAGTGCCAATAATGACATTTCTTCCGATTCTCTCAAGATGCTCTTGTAATAAGGCATCCAAGGTGTGATGTGGAAGTAATTTTCCATTATTCGGGGAAGTGCCGTCTAATTCAATCTCAACTGAACAATATCTGTCAAGGACTGGAGGTATATCACATATACATACGTTTAGGGGTGTAGTAATCATTGCAGAAATATAAGTTGCAGAGTGTGAATACATGACCAATTAGCACAGAAAAATATTGCCAACTGGGAAATCAAAACCATTTTAGACTGCCTTAATGGAGGTTCATAAATTCTCAGAAATGCATTTGCCAGTGGTGTGCAAATATTCAAAATTTTGAATGATTTTCAAATAGCGCTTGCTATTCAATTCGATTCACACTTAACTTTTACTATTCCAACAGATAGTTAAAATATGAGTTGGTGAAGCAGCTGGAAATCAAGGGGGAAAATATGCCATGTCTTATGACAAGTGGCCCATTGCCACAAGTAGTGTGCTTCGCCACATAACACCAGTGTACCATCAAACCACACCTTTGTCCTTCAGGTGTACAGGCAGAGCGCTAATATAGCGATCACTGTACACTTTAATCTGATAAGCCTCAAGAATTTCCCTATCTACTCTACCCTTAGCCCTCCCAGTGACCTTCGTGTTGTATAGAAGCACGGCACATCCACACCTCCGAGAATGCGCTGGTAGGTGCGCGGCGTTGTTGACGACCCCTGAAGAATACACATGTTCCTTTAACCTCTCTTTAAGACACCGCACCGTCTGCCCTATATAAACTTCCCCGCAACTAAGTGGAATCATGTACACCACCTCAGCGGTACTGGGCACGTAGGGCGGCATGTGGCTCTTATCACACGCCTTTCTCTTGCCCACACTGCTTGCAAGTGCGCACAGGCAGGAGAGTTTCATAGAAGCAGTGAAAACAAGGTCAACGCCATGTTTTTTCCCAATCCTCTTGAGGTTGTGTGAAATGATGCCATACATCCATGGTGCCATGGATGTATGGCATCACAATGTACTTATTTAGTTTCTGACGTAATGCTGCACTGGGTGGGGCTTGAAGCTTCTTTAATAGTGCCAATCCTACCACTACCAGTAGACTAGAAGGGAAGCCCAACTCTTTTAGCCGAGACACCTGAAGGTCAAAGCTGTGACTCAGCTGGTGCTCACACGACTTTGTCAAAGCGAACTTGAGACACGAAGACCGCCTCCGAAATTTTCAGCACTCTCTTCTGCAAGTATGACTTACCAGCTAGCCTAACACTTCAATGTACTGAATACCTATTATCTAGCCAGCTCTAGGGTGATTCCACGTAAGATCGAACAAAGCATGGCTGGTCACCCTCTTAAATTTATTTCAAAATTTGATATATTGCTGCCCGATGTGTGGAAAGAGCAAAAATTTTGTCGAAGCGCCGGGAGTCAATAATGACGAAGAGGTGGAGTGCTGCGCTTACCTGCTCTTCTGTTTTGGCTAGCTTTGCTTATTATTTACACAAACTATAATAAGGTTAGGTGGCTGAAATTTTTTATATATTTTTATAAAAATCCTCAAAATCAGCCCAGGAAGCATTTTTCTGTCCACTTTGCGGGCTTATATCTCAAAAAAGGCTTGTGGCAGAGCTGCGAAAATTCCGCATTACGTTCTAAGCAAACTCGTTTGTCAACCTGCAAAATATTATATTTATATAATTTTTGAATAATGAGATACGGCCGGGCTAACTTCAAAAAAACACCGAACAATGAAAACTTCTGACGACAATTAAAAAAAACCCCCATTTTTGATATTTTTTGAGGTTTGAGGTTTGAGGTTTATTTTATTTTCCTGTACATAGGAAAAAACGAAGCAAAAGCAAAAGGCTGTAAAGCCTGACGGAGGCTTTTGCTCCGAAATACAGTCTGGTACACAACTTAGATGCAGATAAAACAACTTTTTACACAAAGACTAACAATCAGCAAATTATAATCAGACAAATAAATGACAAATAAAAACTTTGTACACTTATTCTCCATCACATTGGCTTTCACAATCACCAAAAACATGTTGCATAATTTTGTTCCACTAGGAGTTACAACCCGTCGAATTAGACCCTTACGGAAGGCTCAGCGAAGCATGCGCTTCTGATTATTCTGACATTTGTGATCGCGTACGGCTTTTCAATTTTGGCATGGTAATGTGCCTGGTCATTTATGTGTGAACGCTGCATATCAGCTATAAGGGACACAATAATTAATGATTAGGGGTCAGTTTTTTAAGCGTGGGGTTCTTTGATGCGCTGCGGTATCGGAGCGCAGACAGATATTTTCGGCCTTTACCTCAGCAAAAAGGCAGTAAGAACTCGATGCGTAGCTTAGATTCTGCCCCCCCCCAAAAAAAAAAGAAGGAAAAGAAGAAAGGATAAAAATGCAATAAGCAAAGAGCGCTTTCCAAATAATCTTTAGCAAAATGGAAAATTTGTGAAGGTCAAGAAGAACCACTTCATTAAACCATGTTTCTGGGCTGAAATTGTTCCATTGATTAGACTGTTCAGACTTCTTCATTCATGTACACACAACTCCTTCCAAGCAGACCCGGCTATTCGTGCCACGTACAAGCCAGGAGAAGCTTCCGTTGACGTGGATAGCTGCCAGGCATGCCAAGACCATGGAACGCGGGAACTCTCATCCACTCTTCCTTCTTTAACTTGCGGAAGGCAACAGCTTCTTTTTCTTCAAGGTCTATTAGATGCACACCTTTCAGTTTCTCTGATAAAACGGTTACAAAGTCTCTGGCTGTCCGAATTGCACTTTCAGGGTTGTTGAGCATTGCCTGATGCTTGACGAGACCTCCAACTCTATCGCATGCGTTTTTCCCGTGTCCAGTTGCTGAGAATACCCATTGGGTATTCGGACAACAGCTCTTTCGGAACTCGAAAAGCTGATATCTATTCTTGAAATGACTGGCGGCTCCATCACTCACATGCCACGTTGGAGTAAACCGGCAGGTTGTCTTCCACCCATTCTTTCGCTAGAGCCAAGCAGGCGTGAGCGGAGTCGTGGCTCAAGTCGTCACTAACAACAGCGAAACTCCTCGTAGATTTTCTCGTTGTGACCACGTATGTAAAGACGGATACTTGCTGCTTGTGCCAGTGGTATGCCTGAACATCATAAGGAAGCACAACAGTCCAGTTTTCGGCAAAATCAAAGTGGAATACCATGCTGCCACGCTGCGTGCATTGCTTTTCCTCGTATATGGATCTACTTTGTGTCAGTGGTTGTGCATGATCCACCTCTCCGCCAATACTCGAAGATGATTAAAAAAGTGTCATCACCCAAAACTTTTTTCACAAGGTCGCCTGCCTCCCGCATTGCTAGTAATATTTCTTCGTCTTCTGGGATATTAAGTTCCTCCAGTGTCAGGGACCTGCCTTTTGGACACTGATTGCATTCGCCTAAAAGGCACTCCGATGGTGACGGGATGAAAACGAACGTTGAGTGAAGCTGATCAGCAGCGATTTTGAGGCCAATAATGTTCTCAACAGCGGCAAGGCAAAGCTTATAGTTGGCACAAATGGCACAAACGCACACATCATGCTGGGGATAACATGTTACCCGGCGCGGTCGCAAGGTGTAGAATCTAATCTGAGATAGGTGCGCGCATCCGTTTACCAATTGTTTTGCTTTTGTTTCCTTTGGCGTTCTATACCTTGCTTTGCCACTGGAGTGCCACTTTCATGCGTTCTACTGATCGCAAGTGGCGGTGCACAGTTTCTCTGGCGGCAGCGGCTGTCAACCGCATGCGTGAAGCAAGCGCGCATAGCTACCTGATAGCGTTTTGACCTTGCTTCCATCTCCGCCTTGTTATCAGCGCCTAAGTGCGGTGCGAACAAAAGGCAGAATGGATAGCGAATCTCCAGCCCACACGCGTTGAAGTTACCCAAGAAGTGTTTGGAACACTTGTGGTCTGAGGAGGTGAAAAGGAGCTCTGACTGTGCCTCTCTTAGAGCATCTGGGGGGCACGCGCACCTGCTCGATAGCCCCGCGCTCATTGCTGCTCGGGTGATCAAATCGCTTCGAAATTGACACCATCAGTGCCACCAACACCTTTTTTCGGTGCTGCTGGCCTCCTAAGGACCAGAAATTCAATTCTGTCTTCATTCTATACACTAAGCGGGCAAGAAGCCGGATCAACAACAATTGCCTATCATTGCGTAAGGGTCTAATTCGACGGGCTGTAACTCCTAGTGGAACAAAATTATGCAACATGTTTTTGGTGATTGTGAAAGCCAATGTGAAGGAGAATAAGTGTACAAAGTTTAAAAAATATCAAAAATGGGGTTTTTTTTAAATTGTCGTCAGAAGTTTTCATTGTTCGGTGTTTTTTTGAAGTTAGCCCGGCCGTATCTCTTTACTCAAAAATTATATAAATATAATATTTTGCAGCTTGACAAACGAGTTTGCTTAGAACGTAATGCGGAATTTTCGCCGCTCTGCCACAAGCTTTTTTGAGATATAAGCCCGGAAAGTGGACAGAAAAATGCTTCCTGGGCTGATTTTGAGGATTTTTATAAAAATATATACACTCCCCACAAAAAGAAATAATAATTTACCACAAGTAGAAGCACGCGTATAATTACTTAAAAAATTTTCAGCCACCTCACCTTAGTATAGTTTGTGTAATTAATAAGCAAATTTGGCCAAAACAGAAGAGCAGGTAAGCGCGGCACTCCACCTCTTCGTCATTATTGACTCCCGGCGCTTCGACAAAATTTTTGCAAGCAAAACCAACTGCTGATCTCTTCTTTCCACACATCGGGCAGCAATATATCAAATTTTGAAATAAATTTAAGAGGGTGACCAGCCATGCTTTGTTCGATCTTACGTGGAATCACCCTCTATAAGGTGTTAAGACAGTGCTGCAGACATTTATAAAAGGTATGGATATCGCCTGCCACTGTAAAAAATGCGATATATTCCGCATAAATGTAAGTACTAGTTGCATCTTGGTGTTGCAGAATGGTGCTCATTAGTGCATTAAACAGGTCTGGAGAAAGAACCGATCCTTGCAGTGCTCCCCTTACCTGTCTCTATGTAGATGAAGAGAAGCCACTTTTATAACAATAAAATTTTCTGTCCATGAGAAATGCACTAATCTATGCAAGTATATACTCTGAGAAGCGAAGGGGAATTTAATCTGTCTATCAAGATTGGATGTTCTACTGTATCACGTGCCTTGGTGATGTTTAGAGTAACAAAGGCAGGTTATGGCACCTTGCTAAGTGATTGCGGCTTTATAAATCGACATGTGCATTCCAGATGGAGCAGCCAGCCCTGAACACAATTTGACAGCAACTTAGAATTGACCTTTGATCAATAAAGACAGTTATGCAGCAATGAAGAGTTCTCTCATTTAGTCTTACTATACTGGAAATCTTCACAATTGGTTTTATGTTCTCTAAAATGTGCCCTCCCTTAGTTTCTTGAGCAACAGCACTATTTCAGCAATCTTCCAGTCACGTGGTACCCATGCATTCTTTAATGAATAATTTACTAGTTCTAAAAAAAATTAGTTGGTTGCTAAAATAAAAGCTTTAGCATTGCCTTTGTGATGGCATCTCGCACAGGAGTTGAGTTAGGCAAGTATATACTATACTAATCTCAGCTAGATAAAAATATCTGCAAATTCACGGGATGACATCAAGTTGCCTCGAGTTGCGCGGCAGATGTGCGGTAAATCAATCTTCTAAGCCTTATGTTATAACTTGAAGAGAGGCACTCATTTCTTACAGCGTCAAGACACATGACTCCAATGTCAACAGCGTTGGCAGTACCTTTCGTGTCTGAAGATAGACGAACAAAGCAAGCTTGCAGTTCGATTTTGAAAGGCAATCATCACAATCATGTCAGAATCATCTTTCGCTTGGTTAACATTGCACTTAAATACACCAGCAAAAATTTTATACTTTTTTAAATTGGTTGGACACTGATCCTGTAGAAGCTTTTTCCAGGTGACGTTTCTTTTTATGTAATCGAGCATACACTCATCATTGCACCACCAAGAGGACATGTGTTTAGCTGATGAAATCCCAAACTCAGGTTGCTTCCTGAAGCTTTCTAGAATTGAAGAAACTCTAGAAGCAATTCCTTTACCATCGGCAAGTTGGAGCGGCAATAGTGCAGGCCTGTAAGAAAGTCTGCAATTTATTAAGGTTGACATATGTGTGCAATGACTCATGTAAAGCCACAGGTAATTTCTAAACACAGAGGAAGGTGATCACTACTAGCAGCAGAGCCAAATGTAGACCATGATGAAGCTTTGCAGTGCTGCAAAAAATTAAATCTAGCACTGAACGTGACTGACCTCGAGCAAATGTTATGTGTCCTCGGTTCACACACGAGAGCTCATGGCACATGGTCCACTCCCATAGTCACGTGCCACATGAGTCTGCCTTTACTCCCCACAATACATGATGGGAATTAAAATCTCCTGCAACCAATATGTCCTGCCTACAAGCCTAGAAAGTGCTGTCAAGGTGCGGCAATGCTTTGGAGCTTGTAGGCAGGACATTTCCTGCGCACGCCTACAGGACAACAGCAGTTGACAACAGCAAATGGGAAATGACTGACAGACACAAATCCAATGCTAAAATTTCACAATTGCAATCTGATGATTTTAAAAGAAATTTTTGCCTCATGACATCTTATTTGACAAAAAAATAATTGTTGCAATGTACATTCAATAAATCAATTGTGATGGATGATCTAATCAAAGAGAAAAAACCTACAATGGAAAAATCATTATCCAATGTAAGCCAAGTTTCGTGAAGAAGTATAATGTCAGGGTTGAATTGATTACAAAGCTAACATAAATCAAGGGTGGCTGAGAATATAGATCAGCAGTTGCACTGCAACAGCAACTGCTCAATGGTGTTGAGTGAATTGCAGGGGCACCTGCCACCTCCGACTAAGTTCCTCTACTCGTAACCAACTTGCTCCCCACCCTTCTTACTTTTTGTCTTTACATCAGTAGGAATGCATTTAGTTCGAGGATAAATTTACAATCTGTGATACCACTTATGCCTTGCTGAGAGAGAGTAGGGTTATCTAATCGCACCAATGATCTTGACCACTTATGCTTTGTCAAAAGAGGGAGCCAGTGCACCTACCAGTGTGCCCTTTAGCAGAGAGCTCCATGGTCACGGAGGGCTGTAAAGGTGCCTTAGAGGCCTGCAGTAGCCGAGTCATCTGATCTGAAATTATTTGTGTCAAGCATTCTGATAGGGTTGATATCAAATTATCCATAGCCTTGGTCATTGCCTTTTCTACAGCAGCTTGCGACAGATTGCAATGAATAACTGTATTATTTTAAGCTGTAACACCAGAGTACCAGAAGGTTTTTGCCTTTAACTATAGCTTCCCTTTATGAACTGCAGTTGCAGTCAAGAATTTCCAGTATTTGTGACTCCTGAGCTCGAACTGAACACTCAGAATAATCTACGGGATGACTTCCTTCACACAGGCAACACTTTTCTGATTTTGCAGTTATTCCCTTGAGGGGTGGCTCTCTCCACAAACATGGCAGCACAGGTTTGAATTCCATCCTCCCGAACTGTGGTTAAATCTCCAACAGTTTTGGCACTGAATCGGTCGAGGTGCAAGAGGCTCCACACGAAAGATGAGAGGCCATAACTTTATTTCTGATGAACATGTAGTGCCCATAAATGTCGCATTGACACATTCAGTGGGAATCCTCTCATTGTTTACCAGTTGCTTCCAGTGGTAAACTGACTCATGTAAGGGTGGCAAAAACAGCAAGCTGCGCATCTACCACTGCGTCCTTGTACGCAAACATGAATGGGAGTGACAAGTGCCCCATAGTTCTCATAGGGAAAAGAAAATCACGCTTTTTCCAAGGCAGCAGTGACTCATACGAAGCTCCCACCAATGTAGTTATGACACAACTTTGGTCCACAGTTGATGAGGATGCCGCAGGGCTTGAGTGTCTGCGTCATGGAGCAAGATAAGCCAGGAGCACCAAATCTGCTCGTCTAGGAGAGGTGCATTCTGGAACGCCGCTTGCTGCTTCGCATTTCGTTTGAGAGATGGCACCCTGACTCAAACACAAAATGAGTAGGCGTTATGTGTATCCTGTGTCAAACCGAAGAAGCAGAGGCACGGGCCAACCAAGCATGGGTGTGTTTCGTTGCCATGGCAACGGCGCGCCGTCTCACCTGGCTGCGTTTCCACTTCTGCTGGCCTGTTTTGTTGTCTGCGGGGTGCGAGAAATGACAACCGCAGCACACAATGCTCTTGCAGTTCCCGAAAAGACGCTAGTAGAAGAAACAAAGTTACATAGACGTTTATTTAGTTACTTTCATACACAATCCAGAACGTTTGTCTAGTGATCTCCATGGAATTATACAACGCACAGGAAGAGGAAATAAAAGATGCAGAGCATCGAAGGGAAGGCTACAAAAAAGGGAGGGGAATGCTGCGGTAGTCTGTGCGGTAAGCAATGATGGATGGCAAGGAAAAAAGGATTTTCAAGAAGAGTGGCGTTTAACACTGTCTGTATATAAACCTCCCCCAAGTGCCAAGTTGCTTCGCCTGTTTTTCTTTCTCGCAATGCCGTTTGTGCCAGCCTGTGCTTTTGCACGAAAAATCGCCACATTCTCACTAGTACATAATAATGGAGAATGAAACCTACCATTTCCTGTTTACGGGCATCACGAAGGAACGTGAGGTTATGTATCTGCACACGTGATCTGGTGCTTTTTTTCATGGATGTTTGTGGACTGTGCATGCGAAGAAAAGCAGTCCTCAGTCAGCATGCAGTAGTTGATAGAGCTGGATGTTTGCATACTTTAACCTGCCGCGTGTCTTGGTGCAATCAGGCTCGAAAGGTTATTTGGATAGTGTCTGAAATTGTCGCGCACATATGTTATCCTTCGCTATCACTGGCCGTCGCTATCACGCTTACTTGCGTTAGTCTTCTGTTGCCACAAGTGGAGAAGTCATTGATCCAACGGTACTGCGAAGGGCGTACACTTTTCCTGTCCTTTTCGATATCCTCATCTGTACATGGGAACTAAAGAATTCATCTTTTCCTCTTCTGCTGTGGCTCCTCCTTACACACAAGCATAAACACGCCCTGTTTTGCTTAAACAAACATAATGCACACATTGTGAACAAACCGCCAAACGCGAAGAGCTTCTGCCTTTACTTCCATGCTCAATTACAGAAGCATGAACAAGTACTTGTGTTCTGCTGTTTCATCTGTTTACCCTCATAGCATGAAAATAATTTTTGTAAAAGTGCACAAAAAGCAGTACTATGCGTTTACTTAAATCTTTATCTTTTTTAGCACATTTGCTTTACAATCTTCTTTAAGGGTTTCGTTGCTGAAACACCGAGATGAACGAGAGCCTCAATTTCTAGCAGACGAGATGTTTTCAAGCAGATGACACGCCGCCTGTCCGGCCTCGCCCATGCGCCCTGCCTCTGCGCCGCCTCCTCCAGCCACCACCAGTCAGCACACCCACACGTAATAGCAAGCTGCGGAACGGTTCCATTTTTCACGACAGATGGCGCCACAGCATGGTGTCGCGAGTGTGTGGGGAGATCTCAGGAGTGCTTGCTCCGAAGGATTGAGAGAGTGACGCTGGCGGCGTTGACAAAACAAAAACGTTACTTTATGCATGTGCACACCAAAACATCAAAAACATGGAAGACCACAATTCCCACACAAAAAGAAAAAAAAACAAGTTAAGTGAACAATCTGAATAGCCAAAGTCGTAAAACTACAGCTGCCTCCGCGTTGGGCGCAGTGCCAACGGGAGTACGACAACAATGGGCCTTGCGTTCACGTCCGAGGTAGCTGCTCAAAAGGTCAAATTGGATGCTCTTACATTGATTTCGGTGCAGGGTCGGAAATAGTCCTCTTGGCGGTGCCGCGTCCACATAGCCATCGTTGACAAATGGTACTTGTGTAGCCGTCACTCACGCAGAGTCCGTCAGTCTCCGCTGCCTTCCTTCCCAGATGACGTGGCTGTCACTGGCCCCTGCTAGGCCTAGCCGCAGCCTCGGCCTCTCCTTTTAAGTGATGCCCAATCTCCCAAGCAACCTGGCCCTCTGCTCTGATTGCTCTGCTGGTCGTCCCGTTCTGCCGGCGAAGGTGGAGCGCTGCGGGTAAACCGGAAATTGCTGCAGTTCGGCCGCCGCCACTCCGAAGTTCATGCTCGACCGTAAGGCAGGTCGACGGCCAACCTGAAGCCCGGCACCCTCATCTCCTCGTCACCAGTCCGTAGCTGGCAGGGCAACGTTCGCCGACCAGTGCCACGCAGAGAATCCCAGCTCAACCTTTTCCAACTTTGGTCGCGGCTTGGGTAGCACGCCACGAGCCCGCTGCCCACGAATTATATGCATGGATGTGTCCACGGCACGTGCTTTTCCGTGCCGCTTTGCTGATCTCTCCTTTTTGCCTAGTGGCCTGCGTTTGTGGGCCCTTTTACTCATGACACATGGATATAAAAGAGTGGAAGGAGAAAGTATGGGCAGGAGCGTGAAAAGGGGTGGAGGGAGAGCAAAGGAATGAGCTAGGCTTCTGGCGTCCGTGTCGCACAGCTTGTCCTGAAGCACAGGATTGTCAGGTGGGGGAGTCGGTGCACCTGTTTTAACCCATTTGCTTCTGCCGCTTTGGCGCCCATTCCTGCGAGCTGTACCTGCACATTTTTTCCCACCACGGACTGGCATGTATGGCATCGTATAGAAACCTGTGTAACTCAGTTTATTACGTTCTGATTTTAACACTTTTTGTTTTATTTTGTTTGGGAATGCCTCCTGGAAGCACTGCACTCACCAGTCTTGCGAATGTTGAAGGTCTTGAAGCAGGCGGCCTTCGTATACACACACTGCTTTCACAATCACTGGTGCTCTAACCGTCACTCTCATCCCCGCTACTTTCTTGGTCTGAGATATGTCCGGGATTTATCAGTATAGTGATCACTTTCAAAGAAGAGTTTCAGAATTTCCACAGAGCTGAATAATCTGCACATCATGAATACCTTCCTCCACAAATAGGAGAATCAGAAGTGGATGTGGAGATAGCCAAATGGGGAGCATAAAAAATGAAATAGACTTAGTACTATGTGATGACCCTGGCGTCGTGCAGGATGTGGAAGTGCTGGAAAGGGCTAGTGCCGTGACAGCAGGACAGTGAGATCTCAATTTATGCTAGATCAATCAACCAACAGCAAGACGGAAAGTCAAACAATTCAGAATGGTGCTGCAAAATAGACATTGAGCTCTAACCGAGGAAGCAGACATTTGCGTTCAGGAAGTCAGCGATAATCTGACAAGCATTATCATTGAGTGTGCAACAGAAGTAGGAGGAGAGATCGTTAGGCAGAACACTAGCAAACTTTCCCACGAGGCGAAAGAGTAAATGGCAAAGCATGACAGCATCTAACCAAACTGATAGAAGAGAACTAGCGGAGCTTTTGAAGTTAATCAGTAAGCATAAGACAGCTGTCACACGAAAGCATATTACGGAAAGGATTGAGCATGCTGTAAGGAACGGAGGGAGCCTAAAAGCGATGAATAAACATCTAGGCATTGGCAAAAATCAGACATATGTGCTTGAAGACAGGCAAGGCAATGTCATAACAAATAAGGATGAGATGGTTATAGTAGCCGAGGAGTTCTACAGAGACCTGTACAGTAACCATGATACCCAGGATAATAGTGAAGGAGGAAGCAGTTCGAAGAGGCCGACATTCCACTGGCAATGACAGAGGATGCACAGAAAGCCTTGAAAGAAATGCAAGTGGGAAAGGCACCTGGTAAGGATCAGATAACAGCAGACCTCTTAAAGGATGGTGGGCAGATTATACAACAAAAGCTGGCAAGCCTGTTTACGCAATGCCTCATGACTGCAAACATATCGGAATCTTGGAAGGATACAAACGTTATCCTAATCCATAAGAAAGGTGACACAAAAGACTTGAAAAATTACAGGCTGATTTGCTTACTGTCAGTCGTCTACAAGGTATTTAACAAGGTAATCGCTAACAAAATTTGTGCCACCTTAGATTTCAGTCAACCTAACAAATATGCAGGGCTTCATAAAGGCTACTCAACGGCAGACCATACTCACATGGTCAATCAGGTGACAGAGAAATGCACAAAGAATACCATACTCTTATACATAGCATTCATAGATTATGTGAAAGTATTTGACTCAGTCAAAACCTCAGCAGTCATGCAGGCACTGCGAAATCAGGGTGTAGACAAGCATTACGTAAAAATACTGGAAGACATCTACAATGGCTCCACAGCCACCATGGTCATCCATAAGGAGAGCAGTAAAATACCTATAAGGGAGGCCTAAGGTTATGTCCCCTAATAAGGGGCCATAACCTTTCCAATGTTTTATTCACAGCGTGTTTACAAGAGGTATTTAGAATACTGGATTGAGAACAGGTGGGTGTAAGGGTTAATGGTGAATGCCTCTGAAAATTAATATGCTTACGAAACGAAAGGAATGTTCAATAGCCTTACCAGAGCACAGCGGTTTGAGATAGGTGGTGAGGCAGTGGAAGTGGCAAACGAAAATATCTACTTATGCGAAGTAGTGACCGCTGATGCCAAACATGAGGCTCAGATAATTAGAAGGATAAGAATGGGGTGGAGGCATTAGGCAGGTATTTTCAGATAATGAATCGCAGCTTACCATTGTCCCTCAAGAGGGACAATGGAGGCTAACTAATAAGGTTTCAACTTAAATTGAGGATGATGCAGCAAGCGATCGAACGGAAAATGACAAGTGTAATGTTAAGGGACAAGAAAAGAGCGCAGTGTGTCAAGGAACAAACGCTTGTTAAAGACATATTAGTGGAAACTAAGAAGAATTGGACGTGGGCAGGGCGTGCAATGTGAAAGCAAGACAACCGTTGGTCATTAAGGGTAACAGAGTGGATCCCTAAAGAAAGCAAGCGTTGAAGGGGCGGCAAAAGGTTAGGTGGGCAGATTAGAACAAGAAGTTTGTGGGGATAAATTTGTCGTGATTAGCACAGACCAGGATACTTGGAGATTTATGGGAGAGGGCTTTGCCCTACAGTGGGCGTAGACAGGCTGCTGCTGATGATGACGACCATTTGAGCAAACGAACAGTGTGCTAGAACCCACTCAGAACCAGGAATGCTGTTCCTGTACTATTATCTAGAGGTTTACAGTCATCATCATCAACATTGAATATTGCATGCTCCGGGTCGGGTCAAGAAATAAAGAGAAGGAAGGGGAGCATGAAGCACGAGATGTAGGGACACTCGGAACACCAGCTGGGTGCCTTTCAAGCTCACTAAGAATAAAAGTACCTGTTACCTTGTGCCCGTCTGATGAAATTGACTCTGCTAGTGGCTCCTGGGACACCATCACTTAAACATTTTGCTGCCGAAACCCAAGACTACGAAACAGGAACCTATGAACGGCTACCAACCAATGGCACATGAATGGGATGCCTCAAGTCAAAGAGCACATCACGAGGACAGAACACACAGATCATAAATGAAGCAAGAGCTCTTCTCGCTAAAGACCAGGCAACCTATGACTAGCTCAGCTGCATGCATGAAGGGCTCAAAGCTAAAAGCTAATAATGAACTCAGAAGCCTGAACAATGAAATCGAGCAGCATATTCCAGACAACGAGCTTGAAACCAAGTATAGCGCTGTTATAGCATAGGAAGACAATGCGTCGTATATTCTCGCCGAGCTCCTGAGTAAGAAAAGTCAAACTGCAGTTGTCTACAGTAGCGCAAGAAACAGTTGCCCGAACAGTTGCAGCACCACCAGATGGAACAGGAGTCAAGCTGCCTAAGCTAATAATATCCCCTTTCAGCAGAGATCTGTGAAATGGACAGAATTCTGGGAACACTTTGACCAAATTGTTCACAGTGATACTCACATAACTGCCACAGAGAAGTTGCATCATCTTCGCCTGTATCTAAAAGGAAATGCTGCATCAGTAATTGAAGGCATTCATAAAACTTAGAGCTCCTATAAGATGTTTTTCCCATGCTGCAGAAATGCTTTGGTGACAAGACACACCTAGAGCAAGAATATTTTGCTAAGCTATGGATACTGAGCCGTGTTTATCTGTCAAATGACACAAAGGCCCTGCGAAACTTGTACGACCAAATGCTCATTAATATCCAAGGACTCAAGACTTCAGCTGTGGCAAAGTCATCCCTTTCATCTATGCTCCACGACATTCTTTTGCGCACGCTCCCATGCGACATCGTCATCCAGTACAACCAATTGTGTGCCATGCAGGTGCCACGTGACACTGGAGGTGACACTATTTCCTCAAGGCTAGATCAACTGCTCACCTTCCTATTCACCTAGTTGGAAAGCTTAGAAAAGAGCGACTTCAAAGACAACAGGAGACGAGAACGTGGGACTACGCTGTCGTCAAGTCAGTTTGCGCATGTTCGCCATGGAAAACCTATGTCTGCACTTCACAGTAACTCTGCATGTGAACCAAGGAAACAGGACTGTGTCTTCTGTTCGTTAAGCGAACACAGACCAGAGTCATGTACAGTTAATTTGCCACTGACTCAGAAGAAAGAGCTACTTTCAAAGGACAAGAGTTGTTTCTGCTGTACAATCAAAAGACATTGGGCACGGGGCTGGACAAAAAATATCTGCTTGACATGCAAAAGGACAGCACGCTACAAGCACGTGTGACCCAGAGAAGTGTTCGCGGAAGACATGCCATCAAGAATGACAGTGACACGACGACAGTTTGTGCATCGGTTGGAAGACAACCTGTCAATGAAGGCTCCATCGATTGTGCTTTTCAACCGTTCGGAGCTTGGGCCATAGACATCACCTGCAGCCATATCAGATGTGTTTTCGACGGTGGCACAGCCAGAGAACCTTCATAACGGAAGCTTTGTCTCAGCATCTCAAGCTCAAATGCATGGGACTAACTCGGCTAGCACTGAACACTTTCGACAGTGCATCGGATAAAGCAGCTGAAACATGCCAGATCATACAAGTTCGACTGCGCAATCAGTTTTCAGACAAGGAGATAACCCTACTGGCAATTGACATCCTACACATCTGCCATGACATTGAACAGACTGCAATGGAAGTGGCTCTTGTTGCACCTTTCAAGAAGTTTGAAAAGGATGTCACTATGAGCTAGTGCACCCATCTGTTATAACGCAGTGGTATCAGCATACTGATCGCTTCCGATCAGATATGGAAAGTACCGACTGGTGAAGTTTCATGATGCTAAAGCAATTAATTGTTGACTGCCATGAATTCTAAGCTTGGGTGGACATTTCAAAGAAGCACAACACACCTGATGTCTCAGCTGACGTCACGAAGGATGGTGCGCATGCTGAAGGTGCAAACTGCAGAGTCCAACAAGTTTCTATGCTCTTTTTGGGAACTTGAGAACCTGGGAATCACAGACGCGCTAGGCAAACCACCCGAAAGAAGCACGAACTGTCACATTTTGAAAGCACCATTAGCTTTCGATACGGAAGGTACGAAATGGCCCTTCCTTGGAAAGAGGGATTCGAACTTGCAAACAACAGGCAAGTCGCCATTACACTGCTTGAAAAGCTTGTCAGCCACCTGAAGAACAAGAATAGACTGCTAGAAACGTATGAGACCACTATAAGAGAATATTGTAACCGAACAAATATACCAAACAGAAAAGCACACTATCTTTGCCACGAACACTCAGACGATTGCCATTCCCTCGAATCACTTCCTCCTCCTCTTTCTCTTTCAGGTGACTTTCTGGTGCTTCTTTCATAGGCGCAGTTCTTCGTAACCATTACACTCGCCGCCCCCTCTCCCCTTGAGTTTGCACGAAAATAATGCAGAAGTTCAGTGCAGGTGTCACGGGGTCGTACAGTTTCATCAGGCTAGCATGAGCAAGAAATATGCGCTTACGACGATGGTCAAAAAGCTTCTACCACCCGTTAAGGGCCAGAAAACTGGGGTAAGAATTTTTCACAGCGTCCGCCTAGCCATGAATAAATCACCCGGTTGGGAAGAGCTAGGAGGACTGTGCTCAGAAGACTTGTGTTGTGCTTGGTGATGCAATATTTCTAGCTGAGCTCGGAGGCGAGCATGTCGGAGAGTCTCACTGGAGTCCAGTACTGCGGAGCGTTCTTTCAAAGACGGGTCCAAACCGAGAAGGTGTCCTTGTGGTAACCTTGGTGTCCTCCTGTAGAGCAGCTTGAATGGCATTTCACGAGTAACTTCTTCTCGGGAAGTGTTTAGAGTGAACACCGCAGCACCGATGTAGTCACCCCACTCGTCATGTGTGCTAGAGATGTAGGACGAAATGATGTCTTTATGGTTTGCAGGTGCAACTGGTGCACTAAGAAGTCCATAAGTCTGCGGATGCTGAGGGGATGCTACAGCGTCCCCTCAGCATTCCATGTTGAGACAACAATGTTTTGAAGGCTTGCGACATAAATGGCATGCCACGGTCGGAAATCAGCAAGTGCGGCGTGCTATGCCGGTATATGAGGCACTCATTTACAAAGGTCATAATATTGGCTGCTGCAGAGTTGGGAATGGCCCGTACTTCAACCCACTTGGTCAGGTAGTCCGTGGCTACAATGAGAAATTTGTTGCCAAGCTTGCTGCGACGGAATGGGCCCATGTGATCGATACCCACGACATCGAAAGGTTTATCGGGAGGTGTGACGGGTTGTGGGTTTGTGATGACTTTATGAGCTTGAGAGATTGTGCAGCATGACATATACAAGTACACAACGGCGCGCATACCAGACCACCAGAACTTTTCCCTAACACAAGCCAGGGTCTTCTGCTGGCCCAGGCTGCCAACAGAGGGGTCGTCGTGACACATCAAAAGTACTGATGGTCGCATAGCTACAGGCACGACAGGAACATAGGACTCACTTCCCACGCGTCAATGATAAAGGACGCCATCCTGGACTCTGTACACTGACGAGAGTTTCTCGAGGCGCCACTTAGCTGTATTTGTGTCACCAGAGAGGACACCTGACAATGTCACAAATTTCGGCATCCTTTGATTGCGAATTTCGAAGATTGAGCACTGCAAATGCCAGTGCAGGATAATTTGCATTGAGAAGGTTGCATGAAAGGTAATCTGTGTCTTGGTAAGACGAACCGCTCCGATGAACGGCCGTAAAATTGTAGTCTTGAAGTTTAAGGGCCCACCAAGCGAGTTTGGCATTTAGGTCTTTTTTTGTTTGGAGCCAGCGCAGCGTAACATTCTCAGTGACAACAGTAAAATGCTTGCCGTAGATGTAAGGACGGAATTTCTGAATGGCCCAGACTACCGCGAGGCACTCGAGTTCGGAAGCGTGGTACCAACTCTGTTTCGCTGAGGCGGCGATGGCATAGGCAACAGGCTCGTCGTTGCCTTCAGAGTCAGGCTGAAGAAGAACCACCCCAAGGCCAAGACCACTGGCGTCAGCGTGGATGATGCTATAAGCGTCCTCTTGATAGTGTGCAAGTGTTGGTGCCCTGGAAGGCTGATTCCTGGTAGGGGCCCCAATGCCAGTGTTCACTTTTCTTAAGAAGTTCGCTGAGGGGTGCAACATGAGTGGCGAAGCCAGGGACGAAACGGCAGAAGTAGGAGGCAAAGCACAAAAAACTTTTAAGTTCCTTGACTGTTGTAGGAAGTGGAATACTGGCCAAAGATTGCAACTTCGAAGGGTCGGGGCTGACGCTGTGGGCACTCACAATGTCACCCAGGCAGGTAACTTGAGAATATCGAAGAAACACTTCGAATGTTTGATGCGGAGCCCACCATCATCTAGGGCGGACAAGACGAGCTCCACTCACTGTTGGTGTTCGGAGAACGTCGGAGTGTAAAGGATAATGTCGTCAAGGTACACCAATGCCATTGACCACTTCAAGTGTCCGAGGACTCAGTCCATAAGTCATTGAAACGTGGCAGGTGCATTGGGGAGCCCAAATGGAAGACGATTAAAATGGTAAAGGCCATCAGAAGTTATGAAGGCCGTCTTCTCCGCGTCGTTCTCGTCGAGACACACCTGCCAGTAGCCGGATAGGAGGTCGAGTGTCGTAAAATATTTAGCCCCGTGAAGTCGATCTAAGGTGTCGTCATGGCGGGGAAGAGGGTGCACATCCGGCTTGGTAATGCTGTTTAGGCAATCGTCCACGCAGAACCGCATGGTGCCGTCCTTCTTTTTCATGAGAATTACTGGGGAGGACCAAGGACTAAATGAGGGGGATATGACACCATGCTGTAACATATCTTCCACTTGGGTTGTGCTGAATGGAAGCATGGGAGCCAACGTCAATTTTGTGGCAAACAAGACTAGCACAGCAAAGTTCGCTTTGTGATAATGCCAAACACCTCCGAAATTTGCGTAGCACTGTTTGTATGTCTAACTTCTGGACGATATCATTTATTATTATTATTAATATTATTAGGTTTAATGGCACAAAGGCTACAATGGCCATAGAGCGCCAAGGCAATGTAAAATGTAAATGCATCGGTGTGATCAATGACTATGGCTAACTGTAACGCAGCTGTAAAAGGCCTAAAATGCAGTGCACTAAATGTGCATAAATATATATATGTATATATATACACATACGTAGTAAAACTGTGATAATGACATGGAATATGTGCAATGATTGTCAGACACGTGCTTTCTAGAAGTGTGTACTGTGAACATGGATACTAAGGGTGAATAACGGTGATACTATGACAGCATAAGAAGTAAAAAGGAATGTTGCATATAGCACTACAGTAGCTCAGGGACTAGAGACGTATCTGGCGGCTTATACCAAGTGGCCCTACCATGGTAGGGCCTGACAAGCCACCGATACCACAAAAATAAAGGCTGGCCTTGCCCTCAGAGTTGAGGGCTGGGCTGCGACCTGTGTTGCCAGAATATACGTTGCAGAAAATGGACGTCGCTTAAAAAATGTAATAGTTTGTTAAAAGAAATCATGGGGCTGTCCGATAAAAACAGTGATGGATAAAGCACGATATGTCTTTTAAAGATCTCCGGGAAGTGGCATTTCCACTCCATTTCCATTTCTATACATTCGATAAGGATGTGTAAAACGGACAGGTTCTTTCCACATCTGTCGCATATTGGTGCGTTTGAGCCGTTTAAGAGATAGGAGTGAGTGCCATGGGTATGTCCTATACGGAGTCTGCATAGAACAACTTCTTTGTATCTATCATGGCAGGGGAAAACTATGTTTTTAATGCGAGGTTGAACTGCATGGAGCTTGTTAATTTCGAGGTCCCATTCTTTCTGCCACCTCTCACGCAAATTGCAGTGGACAAGTGCTTTTAGATCTTGGTATGGCACACTATCCACGTCAAGACGACTTTTTGCACAGCTTCTGCTGCGAGGGAATCCGCTCTCTCGTTCCCATCAATACCGACATGGCCTGCTACCCAACATACTGTGATCTCTAAGGTGCTCCGATATGCCATAATTATTTGCCTTTCTAAATCACTTAGGACTGGATTTTTGCTTGGTTTGCCAGCGTTCAATGCACGAATGACGCTCAATGAATCAGTAAATACGACTGAATTCTTAAAGTTGCGATTAATGTATTTTACGGTGATTAGTATTCCATACGCTTCTGCTGTAAAAATACTAGTGTGCATGCCGAGTTTTTGTGAAGATGTGAATTCAGGCCCGATGACAGCAGCAGATACAGAATGTCTAGTTTTGACGCATCTGTGTAAAAGTGGTGAGAGCAGTGATATTTGTATTGGAGGGATAGGAAATGCTGTTGTATAGCTGCACGAGGATGGCGCTGTTTATCTATGTGGCAGAAAGACATATCACATTTTATGTGAGTTTTTTGCCACGGCGGGAGCCACTCTATGGGAGGTGCTTCAGTAATTTGTTCTAGCGGTATTTCGGCTTGAGCAGCAGCCGCGATACAGGTAAGACTGAATGGCTTTGAAAGAGACGGTTGCTTTTCAAAAAACCTTAGAGACGAAGTGTCGGCCACGAGTTTTGCACAGGGATGTGTCGGAATGGAAAATAGCTTGAGGGTGTACATAAGGCTGCAGTATTCACACTCGAGTTGCATGGGCCACTCGTTCGCCTCAATGTACAGACTACTGACGGGACTTAAGCGGAACGCACCAGTAGCAAGACGAATGCCTAAGTGGTACGCTGGATCCAGCATCTTAACAGCCATTTTTGAGGCTGTTGGTACACTACGCAGCCATAGTTCAGCCGGCTTTTAACAAGACTGTTAAACAGCGATAAGACATTTTCTGTCAGTTCCCCATGATGGATGCGACAGCATTTTGAGCAAATTCATCGTTTTCATACATTTCAACTTCAGTGTCTTGATGCGAGGAATGAAAGACATTCGACTATCAAAAGTTAGGCCGAGAAACTTATGTTCATTCTTAACACATATGGGGGAGCCATTGATTTTGATACAAGGCGCCGGCTGAGCAGATTTAGATTTATTAAACAAGACACAAACAGTTTTGTCAACATTAACTGCAAAACCATTCTCATCTGCCCATTTCGAGACACGGTTCACACCAAGCTGAATTTGGCGTTCGCAAATGGACAAGTTACATGACTGATAGCTTACTTGGATATCATCTACGTAAACAGAGTAGGATATTGTCGGTGGGAGAGCAGTGCATAGAGAGGTCATCTTTACTATAAAAAGGGTGCAGCTGAGAACTCCGCCCTGCGAGACTCCATTTTCTTGTATGTATGTTTTGAAGAGTGCTCTACCGACCCGTACTCGGAATTTCCTGTCAGTCAGGTAGCTGTGTATGACGTATAGATTGCCACATATACCGTAGCTATCCATGTCCCTTAGTATTCCATAGCGCCAGGCTGTATCGTATGCCTTTTCAAGGTCAAAGAAGACAGACAGGCAATATTGCTTGTGCACAAATGCTTCCCTAATATAGGATTCTAGCAGTAGCAAGTTATCTGTCGTACACCTGCTTACGTGAAAGCCGGCTTGGTGCAGATCTAGGATTCCATTAAATTCCAGAAAATACATTATACGACGACTTCCGATTTTTTCGAACAAATTGCATAAACAGCTAGTTAGGGCAATAGGCCTGTAATTTCTTACATCCGATGCATCCTTGCCTTGCTTCAGGATTGGGATTATAATGGCCTCCTTCAACAAATGCGGCATCTGTCCTGTGGACAAGATTTTGTTATACAGGCCAAGTAAGCATTCCAGTTTCTTTGGGTAATCGCCTGATCATCTCGTATGTCGTATGTGATTTGATCTGACCCCGGTGCTGAGTTTCCAGAGCTCTTAAGTGCAACATTAAATTCGTGCATAGCCATGGGGCTGTTGTACCCTCCCTCAGTGGGTTTCTGTGGACGGAAATGGCAAGACTCCACCGTTGTCTTATGGCTCAAAAATGCCCTTGAGTAGTGCTCCAAGCTCGATATGTGCTGGAAGTGCTCTCCTAGCCGGTCAGCTTGGCTTTCAAGTGTGGTTCCAAGACTGCTTACTAATGGAAGAGGGCTACCGGGTTGCGCCTTAAGTATCCTAGCCCTGTTATAGACTTTCCTCGTGTCTGTGTAGGAATTAATTGAGGAGAGGTATTTCATCCAACTCTCCCTCTTTGCTATACGCCGAATGCGCCTGCCACTTGCTTTACAACGCTTGAATTCTATTAAGTTTTCAGCTGTAGGATAGCGAGACAGCATGCGCCATGCTTTGTTTTGATCCTTTTTCGCCTTTTCACATTCCTCATTCCACCATGGCTTAGCATTCGCCCTTTTGCCCGGACATTTTGGAATAGATTCATTTGCGGCAGATAAGTATTTTGTGAGGAACACTGCCATATCCTCAACATCAAGGTGTTCTATAGTACTATATAGTAGCGATGATAGCACATAGAATAGTTCCCAGTTTGCTTTAGACAGTTTCCATCGTTTGGGAAATGTAGGGCCCTCCTGCTTGCCAGTTGCTTGCAAGACAACTGGGAAGTGATCACTGTTACAGGAATTGTTGATCACCTTCCACTCTAGATACGGCATGAGCGAAGGAGAGGAGATCGAGAGGTCGATTGATGAATATGTCTTATGTGCTGCACTATAAAATGTAGGTTGTGCCTTGTTAAGCAAACATGCACCCGACGATAACAAGTACTGTTCAATTATGCGCCCCCTCGCATCACAGTGCGGATCGCCCCAAAGCTGATTGTGAGCATTTAGATCTCCAACTAATATAAAGGGTCCAGCAGCTGGTCTAGTAGGTCTTCGAGCTCTGTTTTTGAGTCTATAGTCAGGTGGGATGTGTATGCAACATACAGTTATTAAGCAGTTAAGCAGTATGGCTTGAATAGCAACTGCTTCAAGAGGAGTATTGAGCACTAAATGTTGGCTCGCTATCGAGCTTTCCGTTAATATAGCAACTCCGCCGACGGCGGAAAGACCGCTATCATGATCCTTTCGGTATATAACGTATTGGTTTAAAAAAATTATTGTTCGACGATTTTAAATGGGTTTCCTGGACGCAAAGGACCTTGGGTTTATATTCGGACAGCATTCCTTAATGTCATCAAGGTTACGTAAGAGTCCACGAGCATTCCAATGGAGTACCTGAGTTGCCATTATTCAATCATAAAAATAATGCTTTTGCATCACAGAAGACCCAACTCGAGGTCAAGTCATTGTTTCCGCGTTCCGCTCACCTCTTCAGCTTGCCTCTCGGCAAGTGCTCAAGAGAGTGCTGGCGGCCTTTCGGCGACAGTGCCGAAGGGCCTTGTGTTGTATCCATTGTCTCGTCAGAGACGCTGGATGAACGTGCGCTGTGCGTATGGGCATTAGGTTTAGGCCTCTCCTCGGCAGGGGAGGCCTTTTGGACCGCTGAGCCACTGGCTTTCTGGTCCTTCTTAGGTGGCGGGATGGAACTAGCCAGACCCGCCATGGGGGCAGGTGGCCTCGTCTTCACCCCACTGTCAGGGGTTTGGACGGCCACCGGAAGCTGCTGCTGCACTGCCCCCTTGAGTGCAGCATCAGCGTAAGTCCTGTGGCTTACGATTGAAAAGCGTCTCCGTGCCTCTTTGAAAGAAATGTTTTCCCTGACTTTGAGTGATATGATGTCTTTCTCGCGTTTCCATGCAGGGCAGACGCGGGAGTAGGAAGGGTGCCCATGCCCTCCATCACAGTTGATACAGTGGGGTGAGTTGCTACATTCATCTGCGGGGTGGTCGTGAGAGCTGCATTTAGCGCACGTGAGCCGCCCACGGCAGCTTTGAGATCCGTGGCCATACCTCTGGCACTTAGAGCAGCGCCGGGGATTGGGTATGTAAGGTCTGACACGCATTCCGATATAGCCTGTTTCTATGTGCTCTGGCAATGTGCTGCTTCCAAATGTCAGAATCATGTGCTTGGTTGGTATTTCTTTATCATCACGTCGGATTTTGATTCATCATGTCGGATTTTGATTCTTTGGACATTAATTACATTGTGCTCAATCCAGCCCTCGAGCAGTTCAGTTTCACCAAGTTCAATGAGGTCCTCGTCAGACACTGCGCCGCGGACAGTGTTCATGGATTTGTGCTTTGTAATTGTGACAGGAACGTCACCGAATGTCTTAATGGTATTCAGTTTGTAATGCTGGATTTTACTACGTACTTCAAGAAGCAGGTCTCCACTTGCCATTTTTGTTACTTTGAAACCAGGTCCAAGCTTATCTGTGAGGGATTTTGACACAAGGAAGGGTGAGAGATTTCTAGCTGTTCTTTTTGGCTGCTCACCATGGACGACATGAAATCAGGGAAAGGCATCGTTTATTTGAGCTGGGAGCTTCAATGTTACTTCGGTGCGCACTCTTTTGTTAGCGCGATCAGGTAAGGAGGGGAAAGCGTTTGCCATCAAATAGTCTTTCTATTTGGCAGCAGTGCTAACCACCCACCAGCGAGCCCAACAAGGGGACGTTACAGGTTTCAAAGACCTGCAGACGTCAGCTGTACACTGCAGCTATAACCCAATATATATGCCCAAGACTGGGCATAGTACATAAGGTTAACCCTTGCCGCCTAGAAAAACAGAAGTGAATTGAAAAGAGGAGAAGACAGGAAAGATATAAAGTGAGAGTGAAAGACGAAGCTGAGAGGAGAGAGAGACAGGAAAAGGCGACTGCCGATTTCCCCTGGGTGGGTCAGCCCAGGGGTGCCGTCTACGGGAAGCTGGGGCCAAAGGGGTGTGTTGTCTCCTCCGGGGGGCCTTAAAGGTCCAATCACCCAGGATCGGCTCAACCCCCAGGATCCCCTTTTCCCCGGACACGGCTCAGCCACGCACGGCGAGACGTGGGAGAGGGTGGAAACCCCCCGTTGGCTCGGGTCCGTGGTGTCGCCACACACCAAACGCCTGCTCACGCAGACGCCCCTGCGGGGATCTGGACGATGTCAAGTTTGGGCCGAAATGGAATGCATTTCAGTCTACGGAGTCCTCGCTCCCCTTCGGAAAAATACCGTGGTAAATGGTCGCAAGAACGGAGCATGGCTCAAAGACTCTCCCACACGCTAACGTGGTTCCAGAGCGTAAGTGCACCAGACTGTCTGATAGATTGAATACCAGTACAGCAAATGTAGAAGAGTGCATTAGAGCATGCGGGATGGCAAATTCACTGCCCGGTCGTGAGCAAATAGTTCAATCAACGAAGACATCTCCATCTAAGCATGCATCCATGTCGCTATAAACGGGCACCCATGTAGCAGAGGACAGTGGTATACAGTTGAGCCCGACTATATCGAACCCGTTTATATCAAATTATCCCGTATATCGAACAATTTCTAAACACGGTAAATTTACATTGAGAATATATAGCAAAAGTTACTGTTACATCGAACGAAAATAGCAACCGACAACCGATATATCAAACTCCATGTGCCTCAAAAGGGCCCCAGGAAGTTGGCTTTCCCTCGGTGGCCGGGAAAACTGCCGGCGCCACCCTAGAAAAAGTGGTTTAGACCCGGATGTGCACGGGCGAACACCCCCCTGTAAAAAATGATCCTGGCCTGCTCGCAGTGCTTACAGCCAATCAGAGGCCGTCATGCTTTCTCCAAGGCGCGGAGGCGGTATAGAAGTGAACGCCATTTTTTCTTTATGCTTGTGTGCCTGGTGCTGCCTCTTTTCCTCGAGTCCTCATTCAGCGTGGTCCGTGCTTGTGGTGTTGCCTGTTGGCACTCTGTGAACTTTCTTGGCACGCTGTCGTCATGGTTTGTGCAAAGAGGCAGAATTTGCCGTTCGCCGTGAAACTCTAAATCATAAATCGAGTCGAGGGCGGTGAGAAGTCCGACGTCGCCGCCGTGTACAAGATAACAAGGAGCACCTTGAGTACTATCCTGAAGAACAAGGCAGACATCAGGGCCAAGTTGGACAAAAGGCCAAGTGCCAGTGGCGCCCAACGTGTGCGCACTGCTGTGTACGAAGATGTCGAAGCGGCCGTTTACAAATGGTTTGTGGGCGTTCGGTCGCGAAACATCCCGGTGTCCGGCCCTATGATCGAGCAGAAAGCCAAGGACCTTGCTTTCTTGCTTGGCAGGAACGATTTCCAAGGTGGTTCCGGCTGGCTCCAACAGTTCAAAGAACGGCACGACATTGTTGGCAAAGCTGTTACGGGTGAAAGCAGAGCGGTGGACCTGGACAGCGTGGACAAATGGCTCGAGGAAAACTGGCGAGATATCACAGCAAGATATCAAGCCCAAGATACCTTCAATGCGGATTAAATGCTCTATTTTGGCAAATGTTGCCAAACAAGACACTTGCGTGTCTGGGCGACAAGACTCGCGGCAGCAAGGCAAACAAAGCCCGTGTGTCCGTGCTGTTGGCAGCTAATTTAGACGGATCGAAAAAGCTTCGACCTCTAGTTATCAGGAAAAGCACTGCACCGCGGTGTTTTCGAAATGTGCTGTCGCTTCCAGTTACCTACCGAGCAAACTCAAAAGCGTGGATGACCGGGGAGCTTTTCAACAGGTGGCTATCGTCGTGGAACGATGATTTGGTAGGCGAAAATCGCAAGGTGTGCCTGCTCGTGGACAACTGTTCATCACACCACTGCAGTAAGACAGACCTTCAGCAACATCGAGCTGCGTTTTTTGCCCCCAAACACTACGTCTGTCCTGCAACCACTGGATCAAGGCGTTATACGCGCACTGAAAGCTGGCTATCGGAAGCGCCTGGTGGAGAGGCTGCTGCAGAACCTTCGTGTCGGCAGGGAGCTGAAGATCGACTTGCTCGGAGCTCCTTCTATGCTGAGTAGATCATGGGCAGATGTCACGAAGGAGACAATCCAGAACTGCTTTAGGCATGCCGGCTTCCGCATGGCTGGTGATGACACCCCAAATTCCGATGACAGCACTGAACACACCGCAGGTGTTTCTGCCGAAGTTTGGAGTGAGCTGGCAGAGTTCCCGGGTGCTATCGACGGATCGACATTCGACGAGTTCGTCAGTGCGGACGATGATGTCGCCATCATGGGCCAGCTACAAGATGAGCACTACGTTGCAGACGTCGTGCCGACCACGAGCCAAAGCGACTGCAATGAGGAAATTGACGATGGCCCGTAGCCTACACCCTCCGAAGTGATTAGTGCACTTGCGTTGGTCCGGCGCTATTGCGTGAATATAGAAGGTTGCGGCCTCAGCTGCTCCGACTCGTTGGACAACGTGGAGGCGTGCGTGCTGTCGCAGGCAGCGAAGTCGTTGAAACAGAAGAAAATCCAGGACTATTTTGTTCCAAAGTAGGGCACGCAAGTAAGCCACCATATTAATAAAGTACTTTTATTATTGGTATGTGCCTTTGCGTCATCAAATCTTATAGCGGGCCTATATCGAATTATGCCATATATCGAACTAATAAACGCTTTTTGGCGAATTCGATATACCCGGGTTCGACTGTATTCACAGCACATGTTGCCAGTACGGGAAAGGAACGTGGTGGTCGTGGTGGCGGGAAAGCATGTTCGTCTTGGTGGTTCCTCGATGGAAGCAAATTCCTGAGCATATTATCTGTGCAGCGAGGTCGTGTGTTTTTGTATGAAGGAAAAATAAAGCCTTGCGAAACAATGAAGTGATAGTGCTCAAACAGGAGCGAGCTGCTGTGGGCACGTGGTTGGCAAACTTAAGGATAGAGGGCACACACGAGGACAGCACTTTATTTTCCACCATGGTGGCAGGCAACGTTACTAGAATAAACTCAGTTTCGCAGCTCTGTATCTCCGCCAGCGGAGGAGGGTGGTCCGAACGGCGGTCGCGCGAACTTGTGGCGCTGCGGTCACGTCTTCCGCTGCTCTCGGCGCGTCTTCTGCTACGACGGAGCACAGCGGCGGTCCACCGCGCGTTTCGCACGGCGGCTTTCTAGTAGTGCTATTGCGAAAGTTAAACACTTATATCGTCCGTCCAGTCGACGTTCCCGCATCCCATTTGTGCACTGCTTAAGTGGATGTGCATAAGGTCGTCTATATGCATCGACTCGCATGCACTGCTCATTGGATGGCACGGGTGTTGAATTTTTATGCCTGGTGTCTGAAATGGAACCACTAATGCCAACCTGCTGCCACATGGACTTGTTATTCCTGGCACTGTCGCTCACCATGGCCCTGAGACTAAAATTCTTTCACAGTGTCTATTATTTAAAAACGGGCGTAGACAGAAACAAATACATCTCATTGCCATCACATATTTCGCGTTGAAGGGACCATGCCATGAAAGTTCGCGAATTTCCTTTCAAAAGGTGACACTTTGCATTATTCATTTTTTTGTAGGACCACGAGCGAGTGGAATTCTCTTCCGTCAAACATTGTTGAATTACAAAGTAAAAATGACTTTTACCGTGCTTTGTGTGCAGAAATGAATGGCTATTGATTTAGTAGTGTATATACCCCCCTGCTGTAATGCCTGCAAATGGCGATGCAGGTACCGAATAAACAATAAACAATAACGCCGCACCGTACTTGTGCAACTGCAAAATGTCCTCGAGCACAAGCTCGGCCAACACACGGCCAGGCGCGGCGCCCTTTGTGACAAAACTTGCTATAGAGTGTACCCATCCTTCAAACATGGGCACGAACGTAACCACCAACGCATGGCCGGCTAACTGGCATCTGTGCCCTCCTTCATGATCCCACCGTAATAAAAAAAGCCGTCTATTTTGTAGGTAGATTTGTTGAACTCGTAAGAATGCCTAAGCTTCATTTCATCGACAACAAGCGTCCCCAAGCCGCTTGCTCATTTGACGTTGTATGTATTCCAGGCAGACGGCTTCAAATCCATATTTACATTAAATGCCCCCCAGTATTTGTGCCAGTCGGTTCGTGGTTGGCAGTGGTAGCATGTTCAGGTCTATCAGCAGCCTTAGGGCCGTGGGCTGGCGATTCATACAAGCATGCAGTTAAGCAACCATTCTGCATTGTACGCATTCCACACGGTGCTTTTGCTTTGATGCTGCGAAATGCGTTTGCAACCACCAGCTTTTCGAGCGGTGGGAGGCAGTCCAGCTGTTTGTTCAGGCACTCCTCCGAGGCCGTTTCATCACTCCTCTCAGTTCCATGATTTGTTTCCCATGCTTCTCGCGAGCTGCTGTGGCCCTAAGCAACGTTCTTCTGAGATTCTTCATCTTAAAATTCTTAATGGTTGCCTTCGCTGGTGTCTGCAGTAGCTCCTTTCTACGGTGCCTTAAACAATTCGGACAGATCTGGCGTGACGTGAGAACTAAACAGTTTTGTGCGAGTACTCGGTCGCTATTGTTCACACACCTTCAATTCGTAAACTTCGCAGAGTAGATGTTCAATGCCCGCAGCACAGCTTAGACTGTACGACAGCTGTTTTGCTTTACGTTCTGTAGCTGTTCACTGTGCAGTTAAACTGCTCATCAACTACAACTGTTTTTTGCACAAGGAAGTCCCCGTTCACAAGCCATTCCGGCCGCGGCGGCTGCATTTCGATAGAGGCGAAATGTTGAGGCCCGTGTGCTGTGCGTTGTCAGTGCACGTCAAAGAACCCCAGGTGGTTGAAATTTCCGGAGACCTCCACTACAGCGTCTCTCATAATCAGAGCTGGTTTTGGGACATTAAACCCCACAAATCAATCAACCGTTCACAAGCCGGCGAGTGTAAAATATTCCGCACCTACTGTTCGTTACCTCGTCGTAAAAACACTCAAAAAGCCATCGCTTTGAAGCTAGCGCAACAGTTGACAAGTAACGAATGTGAATATGATGCGAGGGCAATTCTATGTCCCGGCAGTGTTAGTAATCGCTTGTCCTTCGTCTTGCTGTTCTACTTCTGACGTCTCCTCCGCCGACGAGCTGGGCACTGGGCTTTCACGTGACACCATGCGTTTTTTTGGGGATTTGCACCTCGACCCTGAACATTTTGGCTTAGATATATGGGGTGGAAGTGCTGCGAACAAGCGTGCCAAGCACTAGCTCCCATTTTCCACGAGGGATCAAAACTTATTGTCCAGCAAAAAGTGAAAGTAGCGCTTTACAATGTTGCCGTGCTCAAAAAGAAGCTCGCAAAGTTTGCATTTCAGAGTAAGCTTTCAACTTTGCGATGCTAAGCTTGCTCCCACCTTCTGAATTCCGTAGGGTCTTTTGGTGGTCCGAAGTGGCATGAACCGGGGTCATCGTTGCGGTGTCTGCGACGATGCACCCCGATCTTGCACCCCGGCGCGAAGCAAGTCAGCATACCGCGCATAAACGATCCTGTGGCTCCTCGCTAGGGGTCGTACACGATGTATGTGTCTTCGTCCAAGGCACTTCGCACGGGCAAAAACAGTTCCAAAAATTACGAGTGAACAAAGCGTACCAGTTGCTGCAACCCACATGCACGTCGAGTGCGCCGTCACAACAAGCGCCGGTGGCGGGAGCCAACGGCAAGCACAAGATGTGACTACAGCGCCACTAGTTCTCGCGACCGACACGTGGACCGGCTCTCCGGCGGAGCTTTGAAACTGAGTTTATTCTAGTAACGTTGGGTTGGTGGCAGGCGTGTCAGGCGCTGGATGGGGGCAGAGCAGCTCCATTGAACATCCGTTGTGGGTAAAGTCCATGTGCACGCCCATAGTGGAACACCAGTTGCAGCCCAAAATTAAGGGTGTGCAGAGGCTTTGCACCACAATGAAAGGCACACTTGCACTTTCCCCAAAATCGGTCACAGTTATTGAGATGTCCCCAAGGGTTGGCAGAGCAGTTCCATCAGCTAACAAGAGGCCGGCTGGCGCTGCCATGGCTATATTCAGATGGCAATGAGTAGGAAGCAAAATCGGTGTTATGAAATTAAAAACTGCGCCAGTGTCCACTAGAGCGTCAACGTATTCTTGGGACTCACCTAGCTTGACCAGGAATGTGGGCATGTCTCTGTAAATGGGCCAAGTGACAGGATAGGAACTTTTCGATTTATGTGGGGTCCTGCCGTCAGCGATCCGCGGTGAAGTTTCCCGAACTAGGGCTGCGACGCATGCAATCTCGGCTGCGATGGCAATCTCGTTGCACTGATAGCAGCAAATGATCGGAGGGCGGTCCCGGTATCTGTGCGAGTGGCTGGGCCCAGTGACATTTGCTGAGCTGGAGGTGGACGAGAGCAGGGCGATGCAGTGGAACGCTCCACTGTGTCAGCCTCCAAGGCAAGTGCTAAGGCAGCATGAACTGTCGGCGGGCGTGTGAGGTGGACGAAGCGTTGACTGTTGAGGTCAGTGACGGCATCTGTGAAAGCTTTGGTAGCGATAAAGTCTGCGGTAGAGTTAGAACAACCAGCGAGGCCTTTCCATGAGAGGCGTTCGACATGGGTGGCAAGTTCTTGCAAGCTGTAGTTGCCCTGTTGCACGTGCTGTAATTCCGTCAAACAGAAGTGCTTAAGATGGCGATCGCCTTATCGGGACTGGAGAGCAGAGACGAGACCTTCGTAGTCGGAACAGTAGGAGGTCGGCAGGGAGTCCAGAAATTCGGTGGCGGGCTGCCGAAGGTGAACGACAAGGACTTGAGCTTTGCAGCACGGTGACCAAGAGTGGAGGGCAGCAATACAATCGAACTGCCTGCGAAAAACAGACCATGTTGTTGTGCCATCAAAGGTAGGAGGGCTTCGGAAATGCGTGTGGTACTGGTGTGGAACAGAGTTTGGAGATCGGAGCGAACCGTTGTCAGGAGAGATAGGCGGTACTTGAAGGGTTGAAGCAGGCGACAATGCTGCCAATGTGAGTTGTAAGGTCTGTGATGCGACATTCCGCAGAAGACACGCGCTGTGCGATAGAGCTCTCAACGGAGAACAGGTGCTGGTCAAGGCATTCCTCAAAAACGTAGAGGATAGCCGCTAAGTCAGGTGCAGGCTGACGCTGAGTGGAGTCCGAACCAGAAGGTCGAACGGGTGGTGCAGTCACAACGGTACTTGCAGCCTGGGATGGTGGTGATGGCGGGTCAGTGGTGGGGCAGCTCCAGAACAGACTGTTGGTGCCATTGTAGGCTGCAGCACGAATTCAGCCGAGGATGCTGTAGGTCGGGGCGGGGCGTCTTGCTTAGGCTTAACATCCCCGCTGCTACCAAATGTAGCTGAACAAATACACCAAACAGTAAAGCACACTACCTTTGCCCCAAACACTCAGCCATTCCCTTGAATCAGTGCCTCCTCCTCTTCCCCTCTCAGCCGACCTTCTGCTGCTTCTTTCATAGGCGTTCTTTGTAACTGTTACAATGTTTGCGAGGAGTATGTGCCGAAGTTGTCAGTACAGCGCCTTTTGACAAGACTACGTTATAGGCCGCACAAGGAAGTCATACGTGAACAAGCGCTGGCAATGAAAATTCAAGTTGTGTTTGATGCTTCGCCTCATGTCAAAAGGATGCAAGCCACTTATCGATTGCCTCGTAAAAGACGACCTCGATAAAGACCACCATGGACATCCAAGAGTTCAGCAGACTTCAGCACATATTGAGAGTCACTGCGTGGGCATTTAGATTCATCAATCACTGCAAACACAAGACTGATCAAACTGGAACACCTAGTGAAAATAGAAGTCTCGAATGCTGAAATGTACTGGATCAGACGTACACAAGAACAAGGTTTTCCTGCATAATTCTATTGTTTGACAAAGGGTCAGCCAGCAGGATCCGCATCTCGAATTGCAGAGCTACGCCCTTACCTAGGCACTGAGGGGTTTCTTCGTGTTGGAGGTCGCTTGTCGTTCTTGGACTCCACACAAGATGTGAGACACCCATTATAGTGCCGTGGGAGCACCACCTTTCGACACTCTTGGCAAACAGAGCCCATCTTCAAGTTCTGCATGGAAGAGTGAAAGCCACAGTTGCACAGCTCTGAAAACGTTACTGGATTTGTCATCCCACACACTGGTGAAACGAGTGTTGTGCAACTGCAATGTACGCAAGCATTTCATTGTGGGCCCAGGAAGAGCTAGAGCATAGATTGCCCTATTGTCAAGCCGTTGAGTGCCACTGACCAAGCCTGTCGAAGTGGTAGGAGTCGACTTCGTTGGGCCCCGCCTTTATAATCGTACAGAAACCAGTGACACAAAATGTTACGTTGCACCTTTAACGTGTGCTGCTTCTAGAGCAGTACACCTTGCGCTGACCTCAAAAATGACATCTGTCTAGTGGCTATGGTACTCGGCAACTGATCCGAGGGTCGCGGGATCGAATCCCAGCTGCGGCGGCTGCATTTTGATGGAGGCGAAATGTTGAGGCCCGTGTGCTGTGCGATGTCAGTGCACGTTAAAGAACCCCATGTGGTCAAAATTTCCGGAGCCCTCCACTACGGCGTCTCTCATAATCAGAGCTGGTTTTGGGACGTTAAACCCCACAAAACAACAACAGCAAAAATAACATCTGAGGCTTTTCTACTGTGCATACGGTTTGCCGCTTGAAGAGGATTACCCAGCGTCATCTACTCTGACGACGCGAGAACCTTCCACAAGGGACTGGCAGACGTACAGCAACTCCACCAAAAGATCATGGAAGTCGCTGGTTACTTGAGCACCAATAGCATTTCGTGGAAATGTATTCACCAAAGGCCCCCTGGTGGGCACAGTAGAAAAGCCTCGGATGTCATTTTTGAGATCAGCTCAAGGTGTACTGCTCTAGAAGCAGCACACGTTAAAGGTGCAACGTAACATTTTGTAACGCAGCGTCATATGCAGATGGCCATGAGGAGAGGTCTGTGTCACCGTGCAACAGCCAAGTCAATGGCAACCTAACTTGATGCGACGTTGCGAACAAAACGCCAGAAGTAGGAGCATAAACCGACAAAACTACGAAGTTCTCTTAGGATCACAGGTTTGGGAAACTCGGTGACCGCCCAAAGTTTTGCAGGGTCGGGTAGTACGGCGTGCTTGGACATAATGTGGCCTAGGATTGTCAGCTGCCATGCGGCGAAGCGGCACTTGTTCACGTTTAACTCCAGGCCGGCGTTTGTTAGTGAGGTCAAAACATGTCTGAGGTGAAGCAGGTGGGTCGGAAAATCATGCAAAAAAACCACAACATCGTCGAGATAGCATAACCACATTGACAACTTGAGACCATGCAGCGTGTTAGGTCTAAGAGTGCCTCAATTGTGGCGGGGGCATCACATAGGCCAAAGGGCATCACGGTAAATTCATATAAGCCGTCATGCGTAACATGCCATTTTCTGATGATCAGCCTCAGCCATCAATACTTGCCAGTACCCCGAACGCAAGTCCAGGGACAAGAATTCTGCCCTTTCAAGACTGTCAAGGGCATCATCAATGCATGGCAATGGATAAATCTCTTTGCGTGTCACCTTGTTTAACCGATGGTAGTCAATGCAAAACCGAATAGAGCCATCCTTTTTGTGAACAAGCACAACAGGAGATGCCCAGGGACGCTGAAATGGCTGAATAACGCTATGACGTAGCATATCTTTGACTTGATCTGTAAAGATGTGACACTCTTGTGCAGACCCGGTATGGTCTGACACAACGATGTATGCAAACCAGCGTCAACGTAGTGCTGCACTTCCATGGTACAGCCCAATTGAGGTTGCGAAACATCGAAGGAATTTCGAAATTCTTGCAGAAGATTAAGAAGATCGGCACATTCGGTAGGCATGAGAGTACCTGCGATAGCACTCGAGAACATATTGCGGGACATCTCATGGGCTGAAATCGCAGATGGTTGACCTGAGTGGACATGAAGAGGGTCATCCGGCACATCGATCAGAGACAAAGGGTCAAGATGCTCTACAAAGCCGACTCATTCGCCAATAAGTAAGGTGATAGGTACAAATTGAGGGTGGTACAGGGCTATGCACCTACATCCACCCATGACGACCAGCTAGTTGAACGCTTTTATGGAGGTATGGAATTGGCAATGACCAAAGTAAAGAAGCAGTACACTATTGTGATGGCAGACTTCAATGCCAAGGTAGGCAAGAAGCAGGCTGGAGACAAGGCAGTCGGGAATTATGGCGTGGGTTGTCGGAATGACAGAGGGGACTTATTAGAAGAGTTTGCAGAGTAGAATAATCTGCGCATCATTAATACATTCTTTCGTAAATGGGAGAATTGTAAGTGGACGTGGAGAAGTCCGAATGGCGAGCATAAAAATGAAATAGACTTCATACTATGCGATGACCCGGACGTCGTGCAGGATGTGGAGGTGCTGGGCAGGGTTACGTGCAGTGACCACAGGATGGTGCGATCTCGAATTGGGCTAGACTTGAGGAGGGACCGCAATAGGCTAGTACGAAAGAAACCGATCAATGAACTAACAGTAAGACGGAAAGTCGAAGATTTTAGGATAGCGCTGCAGAACAGATATTCAGCTCTTACCACGGAAGCAGACATTTGCATTCAGGAAGCTAGCGATAATCCCACACGCATTACCACGGAGTGTGCAATAGAAGTAGGAGGTAAGATCGGTAGAGAGATTACTAGAAAACTTTCCCAGGAGACGAAAGACTTGATTAGAAAACGACAAGGCATGAGACCATCTAATGCAACTGACAGAATAGAACTAGCGGAGCTTTCGAAGTTAATCAATATGCGTAAGACAGCCAACATACGAAAGTATTATATGGAGCAGATTGAGCATGCTCTAAAGAACGGAACGAGCCTGAAAGCGGCGAAGAGACATCTAGGCATAGGTAGAAATCAGATGTATGCATTACGAGACAGGCAAGGCAATGTGATCACAAATAGAGATGAAGTAGTGATAATAGTCAAGGAGTTTTACAGAGATCTCTATAGTAGCCGCGATAACCAGGATAGTGAATGGGGAAGCAGTTTAGAAGAGGCTCACATTCCACCAGTACTGACAGCGGAAGTATTGAAAGGTTTGAAAGAGATGCAAGTGGGAAAGGTACCCGGTGAGGATCAGATAACAGCAGATCTGTTAAAGGATGGTGAGCAGATTATACTGAAAAAACTGGCAAGCCTGTATACGCAATCCCTAATGACTGCGAGCATACCAGAATTTGGAAGAATGCGAACATCACCTTAATCCATAAGGTGACACGAAGGACTTGAAAAATTACAGGTCGATTAGCTTACTGTCAGTCGTCTACAAGGTATTTACCAATGTAATTGCTCACAGAATTTGTGACACCTTAGATTTCAGTCAACCTAAGGAACAAGCAGGGTTTCGTAAAGGCTACTCAACAGTAGATCATATTCACACTATCAACCAGGTGATAGAGAAATGTGCGAAGTATAATCAACCCCAATATATAGGCTTCATAGATTATGTGAAAGCATTCGACTCGGTCGATACATCAGCAGCCATGCAGGCATTGCAGAATCAGGGCATAGACGAGCACTACGTAAGACTACTGGAAGACATCTACAACGGCTCCACAGCCACCATAGTCCTCCATAAGAAGAGCAGCAAAATACCTATAAGGAAGGGCGTAAGACAAGAGGACACAATCTCTCCAATGTTATTCACAGCTTGTTTACAAATATTTAGAAGACTGGATTGGGAAGAGGTGGGTGTAAGGGTTAATGGCGAATACCTCAGTAACCTCAGATTTGCTGACAATATAGCCTTGCTATGTAACTCAGGAGATGAATTACAAAGCATGATTACTGACCTAAACAGGCAAAGTATAACAGTGGGCCTGAAAATTAACGTGCAGAAAACCAAAGTAATGTTCAATAGCCTTGGGCGAGCACAGCGATTTGAGATAGCTGGCGAGGCATGGGAAGTAGTAAGTGAATATGTCCACTTGGGCCAGGTAGTAACCCCTGATCCAAATCATGAGGCTGAGGTAATTAGAAGGATTAGAATGGGGTGGAGTGCATTCGGCAAGCATTATCAGATAATGAATGGTAGCTTGCCATTGTCTCTGAAGAGGAAAGCGTATAACAGCTGCATCTTACCGGTACTCACCTACGGGGCAGAAACTCGGAGGCTAACTATGAGGGTTCAGCTTAAATTGAGGATGATGCAGCGAGCTATGCAACAGAAAATGGTAGGTCTAACCTTAAGGGACAAGAAGAGAGCGGAGTGGGTTAGGGAAGAAACGCGTTAGGGACATATTAATAGAAATTAAGAAGAAATGGGCGTGGGCGGGCCATGTAATGTGAAGACAAGACAACCGTTGGTCATTAAGGGTAATAGAGTGGATTCCCAGAGAAGGCAAGCGTGGCAGGGGATGGCAGAAAGTTAGGTGGGCAGATGAGATCAGGAAGTTTGCAGGGTTAAATTGGGCCCAGTTAGGACAGGACGGGGATAATTGGAGATCCATGGGAGAGGCCTTTGCCCTGCAGTGGGCAAAGACAGGCTGATGATGATGAAGGTGATAGCTGCACAGTGGCAATATATTCTGTGCAGTAGCAGAATATATTGCTACAACTGGCCGTAATGTCAAGCGTTGCAAAGGGCAGTGGGACAAATTTACAACTTGTGAAGTTATGCGACGGCGTGAAGAGGACAGTTGCATAACTGAGAATATCACAGGAGATGGGTACAAGAGCGAAAGAGCTGGGTGGAATATCTGTATCCTCGTGCATGACTAGTTTAGGAGGCTGATCATGAACTTCGTGTAATGGTGTGTCTGTCACACAGGGGTGAGAATTCAACTTCAGTGCGTACGCAGTCAATTACAGCACGATGACGGGATATATTAAGTCCGAGGAAAGAAAAATGTCGTGTGACCAGGCAGGAAGAACAATGCACTCAATGACATATACAATTCCCTGAATAAGCACGCGTACAGTACAGGCTGCTTGAGGTATGACGAACTTTGCGCGTTAAATGGCAGAGTTTAGTGGTTATCACAGAAAGGGCTGTGCCAGCATCAACAAGCGCGAACGTAGGGAACCTTCCAAAGAAATTTCAACAATGTTAGACAGAGAAGAGCGAGGGCTTGGACAGTTAGAACTGGTCGCAGTTCTTGCCTCCAGTTCTTTCCGCCAGTTATGGAAGCTTGCGCAGATCCTGGAAGACTACCACAGTATTGATGGTCCGATTCGTTCCTGCAGGGTCGAGATGCAAGGAGGTCTTCTCACGAACAGGCCAATACAAAGGCTCTATAGGCTTGAACTGTGTGCCTAACTTAATTGCATGGTTGGGAATGTTGAATATTGCATGCCCGGGGCTGGGCCAAAAAATGAAGAGAAAGAGCGCGAGGCACGTGAGGCAGGAAGGCTCGGAACACCAGCTGGGTGCCTTTAAAGCTCGCTAATAAAAGTATCTTTTACTTTGTGCCTATCTGACAAAAGCGAGGCTGCTAGTGGCAGCTGGGACACCATCACTTAAATAAAAGCCTCTCCCATAGATCTCCACTTATCTTAGTCCTGTACTAACTGCGACCATGCTATGCCCACAAACTTATTGATCTCATCTGCCCACCTAGCTTTCTGCTTCCCACTGCCACACTTGCCTTCTCTAGGGACCCAATCTGTTACCCTTAATGATCAATGCTTGTCTGTCCTTTGCCTTACGTCGCCCTCTCCCCCCGCGTCCATTGCTTCTTAATTTCCATTAATGTATTCATAACATGTGTTTGTTACCTCACCCACTCTACTCCCTTGTCTGTTATCGTTACACCGATCATTTTCCGTTCTGTCAGTAAGTTTACACTCCGTGAAGATAACTATTTACCTTTGAAGCAAGAGAGTTTCGAGTGCACCAAGCTTCACCGTTCACTGGCCAAAGCTCGTCTGCACTGTTGTAGAGAGGTCAGATAACAGGCCTCAATCTATGTCTTTCAAATGGCAGTGTTTCAACAAATTCACAACAGCGTTCACACCATTCCTTCAGTGGTTACAGTGGCTGCGAAGTTGAACATTATTTTGCGTTTGCCCCTCACAGGGTTGAGAGAGTTGACAAACGTACGTCGTACTATGTAACGAGTGCCTGTTGTAAGGCGTAAGTAATGTTGGACCGTCCTGCGGTGTCCACATAACCAAAGCTAAAACAATGGTCCCCAGGCGAAAATGCATAATTACTTTACTACAAAAGTGAACTGAATCAACAAGCACAGGCAAACTGTTCAATATGCTGATAGCTTTTTAGAAGAAGCCAAGGAAACTCATAGGCCACAAAGCTTGGATAGTATTTCCCCTCAAATAAACTAAAACCTTTATGCTACTATTTTTTACGATCACTTACCATAGCATTTTACTTAATTTTGGTCACGCTTTGTTAGCTGTGGTGCAGCAGCTGGCACTGGCAAACAGAACCTTCAGAATGCCACACAAGGAAGTCCAAAACGAAAGGGAGTAGGTTGAAGAGAGCGTCACATGACGATTCTGAAATTTAAAAAAATTAAAAGAAAGTCAGAGTTTCGCCAGAAGGGCAAAGCAATGAATATGATAGCAATGCGTCAAGTTTTATACCAAGTAAGACTCGAAGATTTAGGGGCAATCTGAATTGTAGTGAATGTAGGCTTATTAAGTAATCATGCAGGTGTACTTAGGCATAGCCAGACTCGCATTAAGGAATGGATGACCATGACATGCCACTAGAAGAGCTATACTGATGAGAAATGGCACCCATGGGGAGGCCGTGACCTTAAAGTTATTGACGTTCCACCTTGCTGCTTCACGGTCAGCATTGCTTGTGTACCATGCTGTGGAAACTGAGCAGAGGAAAAAGCATTCACTTTGTGGCATGGCATAAGACAGCATACGCACAGGTAGAACACGAATAGCAGGCTCAGCTTGCTGTCGACCTCGTACAGCCACAATACGGACCACAATAGATCACACTGCAAGCAACAGTGCACACGCAGTCCAAGGTACGTTTATGAGCAACTGCTGCGGGTGTGGGCACATATGTGCTTTGAATGACAGCATTGGGATGATCACATGAAAAGAGCGCGAGCAAGCATTCTGATGCACGATGGCATAAAAAAGCCATTTAACAGTCGAGCTGCAGAGACAACAGCCCAGTGGAACCACGAGCTAAGTCATGTTGTTTTGATTTCTTCTAGCATGTGCTTCACAACAAAAAAAAGTTTGTGGGATCTGAAACTTCACAGTGTTTCAGATCCCGCAAACTTTTGCTGTTGACTGTATGGGCCATGAAGGCGATCACAAAAGCTCCGTCAAGTGCACATATGACTGCTATCAATTGTAGGCATCGTGAGAAGGTGAAGACGGCATAACAGCTGACTTGATCAAAGACGGCGGAGACATTACATTTAAAAAGCTTGCATCACTCTTGCCGACATTTATCAAGACATCTATGTACCGCTCAGCTGGAAAAGCGCTAATATTATAATACACAAGAAAGGTGACATAAGGGAGTTAAATTCAAACTAGAAGAGAAGCTCAGGGTAAGGTGGAGGCTTGAATCAATGAAGAGATCACTAAAAGCGATGTAGAACAGGCAATGTCGCTGGAGCCAACATTTTGACTAGTAGACTTTTCTTCGTCAGGACGGCGAGGACAAGTCCACTTGTCGAAACGTTAGCTCCAGCGACATTCCCTGTTCTACATCGTTTTCAGCGATCTGTTCGAGAGAGTCAAAGAATTACAGGCCAATCAGCCTACTTCCAATAATATACAAGCTTTTTATAAATGTAATTTCTGCAAGGATAAGAGAAATGCTCTACTTCAACCAACCAAGAAAACAGGCTGGTTTAAGAAAGGTTGCTGAACGATGGACCACAGTCATGCTATCAACCTTATAACTGAGAAGTTCACTGAATATAAGAAACCTCTTTAGATGAATGTTATAGACTACAAGAAAGCATTTGACTTCATAAAATACAGGCAGTTCTAGAAGCTTTACGTCGACAAGGGGTACCTGACGTATACGTTAAAACCACAAATAACATCTACAAAGATTGCGCAGCCACAGTACTCCTACACAAGGGGAGCAGAAAAATTCCTATCAAGAGGTGTCAGAAAAGAAGATATGATCTCCATGATGTTATTCACTGCATGTCTGTAGGAAGAGTTCTAATGTCTAGGCTGGGAACAAAAGGGAATTGGAATAGATGGAGAATATCTGAGCAATTTAAGACTTAAAGATGATATTGTGCTCTTTAGCAATGAAAGTGATGAACTACAAACATGATTGATGACCTAAACCGGGAACGCATTAAAACAGGACTGAAAATGAATAGGCAAAAGACCAAAATTATACTCAACAGTCTAGCCAAAGAACAGGAATAGAAAATTAGCAATGAACCCTTAGAATGTGTGAATGAATACGTGTACCTGGGACAGTTACTAACAGGGACACCTACCATGAAAAGAAGATTCTCCATAGAACAAGGATGGGCAGGAGTGCATTCAGAAGGCATTCCCCAATAATAACTGAAAAATTGCCACTGTCACTAAAGCGAAAAGCATTTAATCACTGCCTTCTTCCGTTACTAATGTACGGTGTAGAAACATGGACAATAATGAAAAAAACAAGAGATGAAATAGACCTGCCCTGGGGTACGTCACGAAAGGGCAGTGACGTCAGCCACGTGACCCTAGTGCGAACGGACTGGTTGGCAAAACATTGCAGTGTTCGACGTGGTTGCATGCTGCCGTACGGGTGAACCGAGTTTGCACTCGCTTGTTTTGTGCACGTGCACCTGGATGCTTTGACATGGTGGTTAGCTTTTGCACTGGAGGATGTGCCAAACATGCAATAAAAGGCAGCGGCATCATTTTTTTTTTCCTCTTCGATTTCCGAAGTCCGAATAACACAGTCGATGGAAAGTGTGGGTGCAAACTGTGTGCTTTGTAAAACAGCCTCCGTCAGACAGCAACAGGATTTTTGGATTACATTTCGTCGCTGATAAGCGCTAGCCCATTACCACGGAGAAAGAAGCATTTGAGGAGAGGAAACTGCGATTCCACAGCAGTGTGCGGCGGCGGCCCGTTAATATAATGCTTGGGCGAGGAGGAAGTTGAGTTTTCTGCGCATCACGACAGATGATGCTGCTGGCCTGTTCTTATTGTTTACATGTGATCCTATGGGCGCGACGCATAATTATCGCGTTACCATGTCATAAATTGCTAATTTTTTCAGTTTGCACTCTGTAGCATCAATAAATAGGGACGGCGGACATTTTAGCTATAGTTAGTAATAAATGCTCAGTTAATTACATGCTGTACAGTGCTTGGAACAACCTGCTTGCACTCACTTCAGAGCATACGACGCTTGCCGCTGGAAGCGATTCGCTGGCTTGTTGTGACCATGCATGTGTAAATGGCCTTGGGAAGAAAGGGCATGAGAGCTGCCGCGTATTCTTTGCCATCTGCTGACTCTAGAACAGTCACGGGCTTCCGCAGCATGACATCGCACCACCGCAGCCAATCACGGAGGCCACGGCGCGACGCGTGCGTTTCTCTTTTCGTCCGACAGAGGGCGCATCGGCGCGGTGCCCTAAGGCATGACTTTATCGGGCCGCCCGAGCGAGCGCTGTTTCCCCTCCTCAAGAATTCTTGCTCTGTGTTATAATTCTTGCACGGTGTGTTATTTGCGCTTCCGCAGAATTTGTGAGCATGTATATTTTATCAACTCGGGTGCCCCATCTTGGTTTTCTGAGCACCTGGAGCATGTAGCTAGCGTGTTTGCTTTCAAGAGGACTAGCCCTGAAACACAAAGGAAGAAGTGTGAGCATTTTGAAGTCACTTTGAAACAGAAGCATTCCTCCAGTAAGCGGTGGTTCCGAACGTTGTGCAGATTTTCTCATTTCACGCTCACTTCGCTGCAACTTGCGTCGGGCTAGGACTCCAAAGAAAAAATTTGTTATCAGATGCGATAGCAGTACCAGTCTCGCCTGTTTTTGACCGTATAAAAGTTTAGTTCCTGAGCAGAAAGAACATAAGGAAATGCAAATGAGCGCTACAACTCAACCGGCCATGCAGGTACAGTGCGCAGTGTGGACGCTGCCTGCAGCTCGTAGGGCATGGTGGTGGTTCTCCGTGACGGTGTGTCACGAGTTTGTGAGTGAGGATCTCGGGAGCGCTTGCTCCGATGGATTGAGAGAGAGTGACGGAGGCGAGAGGCGAGAAGCGTTAACAAAAACAACAAAGGCGTTACTTTATAAAACAAACATCAAACATCAAAAATAAGCAAACCACCAATTCGCACAAAAAGAGAACCTAAATGTTACTCAGCCTAAGAGGTCTAACTACAAATCCTCCGCGTAGGGCGCAGTTCCCACGGGAGTCCCTCAACCTTGGGCCTCGCGTTCAAGTCCGCGTCAGCTGCCTGCCGGTCAAGGTGCAGTTAGGCGCTCTTACTTTGCCTTCGACGCGGTGCGTTTCAGAGTCGATGCTCTCTTGGCGTGTCGTGTCCCGTAGTCGTCGTCGAAGATGCTGCTGGTGGTGGCCTCCGCTCACGCAAGGTCCGCCCTTGCCCGCTCCCTTGCTTCGCCTATGACGTGGCGAGTCACCGCTTAGGCCTAGCCCAGCCTAGGCCTCCTCACATGTGATGTTCGGTCTCCAACCAAGACCGGCCCTCTGCAGCGATTCTTCTGCCGGTCGTCCCGTTCTGCCGGCGAAGGTGGAGCGCTGCGGGTACGCCGGGAACTGTTGAAGTTCAGCCGCTGCCACTCCGAAGTCCGTACTCGATCGTCAGCCAGATCGACGGCACCCCGGAGCCCGACGCCCTCGTCTCCTCGTCACCAGACCGTAGCTGGCCAGACACCCTTCGTCGACCGGTGCCGCGCAGAGAATGCCCGCTCAGCCTTCTCGATCACCGATTTTTCCTCGGGTCGCGTGCCGCGAGCCCGCTTACATCCAATTATGAACACATACGTGTCTGCGGCGCGTGCATTCCCGCGCCACTTCGCCGATCTCTCCGTTTCGTCTGCTAGCCTGTGTTTGTGGGGCCCTCTTACTCATGACATTGGCCCCCCTTTTAAGAGTTTTTTCCTAAAAAACTGCTTCCTCCTCCTCTCCTGAATCCTCCGGAACTTGCCAAATCTTCTTGCTTTTTCGTAAATAAACTTCGGATGACTTCAATTTGGAGCTCACCGTAGCACTGGGCACCACCACACTCTTCACGCATACACTGACACACCTTCATACACCTTTTGGTCTGCTCGTCACCACACACAACACTAACAGTAATCACTCCACACAATGTTCACACGCACAAAAGGTAATGTTTGTTCAGTCCGAGTTTGTGTCCACTGAACAGCGCACTACGATACACTACATCAATACACTAAATCAGTATTTCACAATATAAGCACACTGTAACACTTTGTCACTATCACTGCCCTATACCCTATCACTATCATACAGTATATCAATACACAAGGTCCCTACCAACACACAACTATACATGCAGTACACTTCACCACGAAAGCACACTTTGCTCTCCAGACATACCACACAGCAATCCCTTTCGCAACACTAGCTAAGAACACAAATTTTTTTTTTCCTCTCTCTCTATCGTTCCTTTTCATGCGGATTTCATCCTCACTACCTTGCCCTTTTGCTCTTTATCTTTCTCATTGCTCTATCCGCTTTTGCTTTCCTTTCTTTCTCCACTACGCCTATACACCAGCTTGACAGCGACATTCATTCATTTCCCGTTACACCTCTAAACCATTACAGGCTCTGTCTGCGTCCTTTCAAAGGCTTCCATGTTCCTTTCAACAACCTATAAGACCTCGTGCTTCGTTTTTCTTTTTTCCTTACTCCTATATGTCATCCTTTGCTATTGATCCTTTCTCTTTAAACTATTAACAGCTCTGTTCTGCACTTTCTCAAGCTCCACTATCGTACTTGTGTGTCTTCTAACTTTCCAGTCACTTTCCTATTCATTGTCCTTTAAATCTCTAAATTCTCTGCCAAGCTCTTTCTCTTCCCTAACAACTAAACAGTACTTGCTATGAAAATCTCTCTGCTCTATTTATCCCGTCCGTATGTCTGTGCCTGTCTCTGTTCATGTCCGTCTAGGCCATCATTTCCTAAACCCGCTTTCTTTTCTTTAGTGGCCAGAGAAAAAACCTCTCCGCTTTAACTCTGGGCTTTCTCCCAGTCGGCAGCTCGCGCCACTCTCTCGCGCGCCTCCTCGCATGTGCTCGTCGCCTCAAACGCTCGCTACGGCGGCGGCGTTTGTTAGCATTGCCAACCCTTCTCCGGCGTTTCTTTGCTACCTTGCCTCGCGGACGCCTGGTGCGGCCGCTGCATTTGGTATCCTTCTGTGTCAAGCGCCTCATCAAACAATTCTCTGTCGCGCGGCTCCTTGCTGCGCACCGTCGCGACAACCTTGTGCAACGCCTGCGTTTGTCCTCTTTCCAACGAAAACGCGCCTTGAAAACACTCTCTCTCGCGCGTCCCCCTCCTGCACGCGCTCGCGAACCCCTTGTGTGGGTGCTGCGTTTGTGCTCTTTCAGCCTGACTTGCCCCTTCCATACTCTCTCCCACTTTCTCGATCGCAGTCCCCTGCGCTTTCGCATCATAATGCTCTCTGAATGCTTGCTGCGAACGACTTTTTTACGGCGTCTACATGCTCGACTCTCATTAGCCTTGCCGCGTCCGCTCACTTTCTTCCCCTTCCTTTGAACTCGCGTTCTTGGACGCGCCTTAGTGTCAAGTCCTTCGTTGGCAGCGTCCGCGTCTGCCTTTTCCTCAAGTTTGACTTCCTCACTCCCACTTGTACTGCTACGATCGCGGACTTCACCTTCACTGTGCTCGCTCTCGAGCACGGCACCATTTTCGCACGGATCATGACTCGATGTCACGTCCTTCCCTGTGGCGCACACATCGGAACAAACCCCGTCAAAACTCCATTTGCAGCAACCTGCAATACGCCCTCCGTCAAGTATGTGCTTGCAGCGACCTGCAATGCACTCTACGTTGTCCTCCTGCACCAGCGGTGGGTGCGCTTTCTCCTCCGCTGCGCTCAACAGCTCTTGGGCGCCTACGCCCGCATCATCAATAAACTCTTGGGCGCCTACGCCCGCATCCTCAATAAACTCTTGGGCGCCTACGCCCACATCCTCAACCTCCGACTCGAGCTCCTCTAGACTTGCGGTAACCGCGCCGCACTCCTCCGACTCCACCGAGACGATCTCCTGACTCGCCTGAATTTCCGGAATTTCGATAACTTCCGCCTCATGTTCACCGATTTCGACTGATTGCACTACTGGCAAATTTACACATGATGTCTCCTCCCTTTTCCGGTACATCAGCTTCCCTTCGGCCTCAGCTATCTGCTGCTTTAGTAGAGCTACCATTGCTTCATGCTCTCGCTCCCGTTCTTTTTGGGCATCTTCAAATAACCTCAGCACCTCCTTTCCTGACAGGTTTCTACTCTTAGCTATCGCCGCCAAACGTTCCCAATCCATCTTCGCAACCCCGTCCCGTAGTCGTCGTCGAAGATGCTGGTGGTGGTGGCCTCCGCTCACGCAAGGTCCGCCCTTGCCCGCTCCCTTGCTTCGCCTATGACGTGGCGAGTCACCGCTTAGGCCTAGCCCAGCCTAGGCCTCCTCACATGTGATGTTCGGTCTCCAACCAAGACCGGCCCTCTGCAGCGATTCTTCTGCCGGTCGTCCCGTTCTGCCGGCGAAGGTGGAGCGCTGCGGGTACGCCGGGAACTGTTGAAGTTCAGCCGCTGCCACTCCGAAGTCCGTACTCGATCGTCAGCCAGATCGACGGCACCCCGGAGCCCGACGCCCTCGTCTCCTCGTCACCAGACCGTAGCTGGCCAGACACCCTTCGTCGACCGGTGCCGCGCAGAGAATGCCCGCTCAGCCTTCTCGATCACCGATTTTTCCTCGGGTCGCGTGCCGCGAGCCCGCTTACATCCAATTATGAACACATACGTGTCTGCGGCGCGTGCATTCCCGCGCCACTTCGCCGATCTCTCCGTTTCGTCTGCTAGCCTGTGTTTGTGGGGCCCTCTTACTCATGACACGGTGTTTGTTTTGAAAAACATGGATTCCATGCCTGGTTGGCAAAAGTTCCACTGTTCGGCGTGGTTCCATGCTGCCGTACGGATGAACTCTGTGTGTACTGGATTTGTGCGCGTTACCTGGCCGCTTTGACATGGTAGTCAGCTTTGGCGCTGTAGGATGTGCCAAACGCGCGACAAAAGTAAGGCAGCGGCATTGTTTTTTTTCTCCCCTCTTGGATTTCCGAATGACAGCAGTCGACAGAAAGCGCTGGTGTCCCAGTTTGAGACAAGCACTAGATGCACGTGGGCTTTTACTAAGCCGTACGCTTTAAGCGATCAGTAACGCTTCATGGCCTCTGCATTGCATGGGCCGGCCGTGCTCGCGAGGTACATATAGAACCGAACGTTTGGCCAAGCTTTAGGTTATTCGTCCATTCCAAAATGGTGTAGGGGTACGGATGCTGCATTCCACGAACTTGCAGCTTTTCGACAGACCACTGGCACGCAATCTCAGGAAGGGACAGCACCATCGCATGCAATGTCCGAGCAAACTGCTGGAGCTTCTGGAGCTTTGGCCAACCACTGCGAAACTGGTTCACTGCGATGTCGATGGTGATGCTCTGCATGACGTTACATTGTTGACAAGCAGGGACAGGTCCATTAGGAGCACACAGTGTTCAATGGAAAGAAAAATGATAGGAGCAACACTAAGTGATAAAAAACAAGCAGACTAGATCAGGGAACAGACAGGAGTAGCTGATATTAAATCAACTAAAAGAAAGAAGTGGTCATGAGCAGGACATGTCCAGAGGAGGACAGATAACAAATGGAAAGTAAGAGTGATGGAATGGCTACCATGAGGGAAAACGCAACAGAGGCAGACAAAAGGTTAATTGGATCGATGAAATTAAGAAGTTCGCCGGCATAAAGTGGAAACAGCCCGCTCAGGATAGGTTGGATTGGAAATCACTGGGAAAAGTGCGAGAAGCCTTCGTTCTGCAGTGGAATTAAAATAGGCTGATGATGATGATGATTGCTATCGCAATAAAAGAAGTCGTACTCAAGGAGGACAGCGAATCTGGTGGAATATGGAAGAAGACCCAGATAGTGAAAGGGGAGGCAAGGGCAGAGTGAGAAAATGTTACTTTGCCGAGGCTAGAATAATGACTCGTCGTAGCCCTCCCCCCCATCCTTTATTCTTCTTTTCCATTCCACCATGGCGTGTAGTGCCTGCGGAGCCAATAAAACCAAAACCATAACCGTTTTCAGGTATCGGGCTTCATGGCAGTTGCACCTACCAGCTAAGTTCGGGCAGCGCAACAGTGCAGCGGAAGCTAGGCGGTGCTGCCAGAAGAGTTCGGCGCACAATGGTGCAACTGTTCTACCCCTGACACAAGTCTCAGTTTGCACATTAGGTCCTCTATTCACTTGCTTTATAAACAAGAATATATGCACTATGGAGTGAACAAATGCAGGAATGGTGATATATTCACGACAGTTCTCGTCGTCAGTTCGCGATAACAATGCTTCGCAGTTCTCCCTATTTGTCCAGTGTCCCCTGTTTGCCCGTATCACTGGGGGCCAGTTAGCACAGCTTGCACTTCGAGGTGCGTGCTCTCACAGTTTTGCTCGTGCCACTACTGGCAGAGCCAGGCATGTCTGTGGCAGGTGCATAAATCTCTTGCGAACAAAAATTGTGGCTCCCTTCCACAATAGTGTTCTCCGAGCCGTAATGTTATTCGTAACACAAAGCAAAAAAAAAGAAAAAGAAAGGAGAACTAAAGCACTGGTAGTACGATTCGAACTAGCTTCTGTCTATCCGTGTATAATATGATGCAATAACCCTATGTGCCATCAAACCTCACTGGCAGAAGAGCCCAAGTGGGGCTGGATTTATCTGCATAATTCATAGCGCAAATAAACATTCCTGGCTCTTGTCACACTCCACGGTGCCATGAGCAGCACTGTTCAGGTAATCTGCCACAAGCTATTCGGAAGCACAGAAACATGCGAACTTCAAGCGCTGCGCCCAATTCAACAGCAAAGGGAAAGCGGACATAGCCTCCAAAGCTGAAGTATGGTGTGTGCTTTCCAATCTAGGAAGTCACAGAGTAGGCCATTGGCAATCAAGCCTGGCAAAGCCAGGCAAAAACCCAACATGGTGATCTTTATATGGAGCTCCGTGGCCCGAAATGAGCGATTTAGTCAACACAGCAAACTTTGAGGTGTAAATTTGTTTAAAAATTCGGTCGTGAGAAGGCACTAGCTCTACTGGAATGTTGATGGTGCATTTGTGAAGTCCAGAATGTCTGTAAAGACTGAAGGTTCAGTCCGAAAAATCCTTCGGCGACTGTAAAAAGAAATACATGCAAAAGTTCTGCTATGATGACGTGTAACATTAGAAGTCCCCGTGCTCAAGTTTCCACTAACCAGCCTTGCTGCAAGCCATGACAACTACACAATAATTTGAGAAATGTGGCCATAGTTGATACACAGCACAAGCACAAGTTACACATTTAAGTGTACCTGCTATTGTCTAAATCTGCACAAAAACAGTGCACTGTCAGTAGAATTGGTCATGAAGACTATTGTTTTATTCATCACTTGATGTGGCCTTTGATATGATTCTTGGCCACGACTTCTTGTCTGCCCATTCAATACTTCTTATCACCTGCATAAATATTGCCCAAGAGGAGGTCCTGTGTGAAGCTAAAATTGCTCAAGATTCCTTGAGCCATCCATGCAGTGGCGATTTCGTTTTCATCATTTTATTGCACAATTTTAATTTGCCTTTTTGTAGTTTTGTAACAACAGTCACTTGGTGGGCAGCTTCACAATGTCGCAACCCGTAACGGCACCTTCAGGCAGTCAGAGATGGGCCAATAAGCCTTGAGGTATAATATGGTGATTTTGTTAAGTGGAATGTGTTGACAGGCACCATGCAAACATTCCGGAAATTTTAAATAACCTTTAAAATTAGTTGCTGGTCTTGATAATGAACACTGTGCTTTGGCATAAGCTGGCCAGTCATGTTAAGAAACACTATTAACTTTTAAAAAACTAAAAGAGCTCTGAGTCGACCTATGACTGGAAGGTTCTCAAGAAAATCACTCATCTGCACAGCTGTCTGAAAGAAGAAAGAATGCTGCTGTGGTTTAAACTGATCACACATAAAACATCTACTTGAAAACATGGCTATAAACAAAGTGTGCATTAGTCTCCATTAAAGTACATTCTTTGCAAGCCCCTTAGAATCTTGTCACGAAAACATGCTTACTGAGGCAAACGTTGCACTTACAATCAATACACGAGTGCTTATTTTTATAGCCTATAAACTCATAAGAGAATCAGTTTGCTTTTAAGTCACTATTTTTCTTTAGGCCTCCACACGTGTTCTGGCAACACGAAATAATTTAGGAGCTCATCCTAGGAACTCATGCTCAATATGCGTGCAGCACTTTTGGAAAGCTCCGTCCTTAAAATTCCATTCTATGTATCCAATAACAGACAATCAATGCTTCACCTGGCAGCTCCACTGGCATGACAGAAAAATGCATGAACAACAGTGCTTCTAGTGTGTGGCAGAGAGATGCATAGCAATTATTACTGTAGCTGATCTAACTTAAACATTAAGGTAAAGCAAGGTATGGCTATACATCGTGTTATAAACTCAAGGTATGGCCACATACAAACATAATACTCGACTTGAGGACAATGCAGAATGCACAGCACAGTCTCAGCATCGGCACAAAAGATAAGCTTATAATAGCCAACTGAAAACTAAAAGCACTTAGTGTAAGCACTGAGCATAGAAAGTTGTTTAATGTTTATACATTTACATATATACAGTGAACTGTGCTTTGCACACCAGATTGTAAGTGAAAAATGCCATGCACTAAGACGCCATGGGCCTACTGTTTTTCATGAAAACAGAATCAAAACATGATCATGACATGATGAAAGCCTGAGCTGCTGTAGATGCTATGATAGTGTCTGGTAATAATCATAGCTATGGATGGGCAACTAACTTATGGTTGTTCACAGCCTTTTGTACTAGCTTGGCGGCTTTACTACTGCCAGATGCTATGGAGTTCCCAAGGTGTGAAGTATGGTGGAGAACTACGCAGCTGGAAGTTTAAAATTACGAAGAGGCAAATCACTTCTACAGAATTCAGAGAAATGAAGTACAGCAATGAAAGAAAAAAACTGGCCTCCACGTGCTTCCAGCATAAAGCTAGATTACCTACTTAAGCTGAAGACATGAAACGTCATGCAGCAGAAGGCCTCAGGAGATGCGGGTGCTCCTGATCATGATGAATGTGAGAGAGCCATGTGTACTGGATCAGCTCTTTTACAGCACCCAACCGTTATTCTATTGACGGGTGACTACTTGTCCGATACTGCACAGCTACAATGCTATATGTGTGCTTTCATATTTGAATGCATGACTTCCCATGTGGTAGGATGCGTTTGTAGTATCACTGTGCAGTGGAACTTGCAAGCACTAGCATGGACCAGCGTTCGATGGTAGCAAGTTGCACCGGACACTATCACTATCATTTGGTTGCTGCCTCGCCAAATGACTTATACTGCTCTCCATTCACCGATGGCAACTGCTTAAAAACCTCTAGGCAAAGGTTTCAATTATGGAGTACATATGAGGGAATGAGCACTTGAGAAATAATTCGCAGTCACCATTGCACCCCAAGAACTGACTGAACTATGCATATGTGAGTCAGCATATAATGCATGCATATTAAAAATCTTGTTTACTTCATGCACTTCCATGAGTTGACTGAGGCCATCGTTGAAGTAGGAAACCACTTGGGTTATCACATGAAATGATGGAGCATCCGTGTCACCGAAACTGGTCTCTGCTTGCATTATTTTCAAACTCCACTGGATTAGTTCACTTGGTATGTTACGCAGTCTCCCATACATTTGCACACCTGTAATTCTAAAAAAAATAAAGCAACAGTTGGAGTTTATGCAGCCATAGTAAATTCTTACAAAGTGAACAACCAAGCCAACGAATGATAAAACTGCACAAACTATGAGTACATAAGGCCAGTTAGTTTGCAGTTTGTAACTTTTCTTCAGATGCACAAACTCCCTCCACAATAAGCTTTTCTAAAGAATTAAGAACTGGATGCATTGGTATGACATACGTAATGTTCAAATATAAGCACATTGCACTTTTGATCTAGTGCATGTGTGTTACCATCATAAATGCATGGTTCTGCTCTATGATCAACGCATGCTTGTAAGCTAAGTTGCAAGCCAACCCTCGTGCATGTTCCAATGGTCTCTCTCTTCCACTGTGACAAGCATTTCACTTCCTATGGAAAGTTTGTAGCAGGGGTTGCGTCTGCTCTCTCCCTTTCTTTTTTGTTTATGTAGCGCATTTCTTACTATGTTTACAGAAATGAAATTCACATAATGTTCAGGTTATGCAAATGACAAGTGCTAGCTGTAATGGCAGCCTATTTAATGGAGCAGGCACACGAAGCTTATTTTACTCGCACAAAAAACGTCCTGTGAATAAAAACGTCCTGTGAAATACCACAATTTTCATTTGCAATCTGTTGCTCTGCATCAAGTTTACACTGTGTCGGTGTACCAAAAGCGAATAAATAAAGGTGACAAGAAAAAAAGAAAATGGGAGCCATTGCATTGTAAGGTAGAGCCAGTTAAGATAAGAACAAAAGCCTCACTTGGCCATCCCAAACTTGGTATGATGTCGCACCTAGACATGTCTACCAGATTTGCTTGCTGACTGTATTGGCCTTACAAAGTATTTTTTGAATGACCATGTAGTGCTTCTCGAAGCCATTGCAGGCATGAAAAATGGTGCCAACAATTAAGGCATGCAAATTAGCAGGTAAAAAAAGTTCTCAGCCTTCCCACGTGTTCGTTTCATAGCTTAATCAAGGACAACCCCTTGTAAACCTGCATAAACAAGCACCACGAAAAGAAACTAGGAATACACAGGACCGAGCATTGAATCAAACTTAACTAAAGTTGAACGAAGAAAGTAGAAACTTAAAGTATAATGATTCAGCATTGATATCGCATGGTCAAATCACATTTCAAACGTCTCGTTCGTGATGCTCAAGAAAATGTGGCGACTTGGGAAAGTAGATCTCGGGCCTTTAAAGCTTACACTAGAGACCTACTCGAATGTGCTTTCCTTGTTTCAGACCTGCACGGCAAAAATGTTGCCCAACCGCAGAAAATACAAAGTGCTATTGAGATTATTTTGAGGAAACAAAAGAGATTGGATTCACCAACACAGCTTATAGACCTAAACATCATCAAAACTTTAACGTGCTCGGAAGTTCTTACAGAAAATTATTTCTGGAAAAGTTACGAGGGCTAGGGTTTTTTTTAGGTCCAATTGGTTACAAAATCAAAACTACAGTGCAACTTGAAATTGTTCTATCTGGAACATTTACCAACATATTAAGAGTGCCTCCCTATATAGCCATCTCTCCGATTAAGACACTTGTCGTAGGGTGGCACATTTTGACATCCTGGCATTCGTAACATGCATCGATACCATTTCCAGCTACCTCTCTGGAGAGCTGCCCTCCCTTACTGACACATTTTTCTGAGTATGGCACTTTCCTGCACCCTCCTCACAGAAGGCAGCCAGCTGCCTGAGTGCTACCTCTATTTCCACAAGGTCCTTTCGGTCACGAAATCACAAGTGAAAATTTGCACACTCTGCACAGATCTTTTGTGCAGAATCTTTAGTATGTCCTCTAATTGCTTGAACTCAAATTTATTGATTCTTTAGTGCACGGAGTCATTCCACTTCTCCACAACGAGTGGTGTTTTTCAGCCAAATTTCATCGATGATTTGGTAACCTGTCCTGCAGAACTGTGACAGTACAGTGCACTAATGGAGGGGAAAACTTAGAAGCAGGGCGTGCAGATAATGACCTGCAGCAGTGAACTGCATGAATATTTGGTAGGAGGCAATGGCAGTGACCTAACATGAGGAGGGCATAGGAAAGTTAGTGCCACACCAACAAAAATTTGCTAACAGGAGAGGGCGACTATCCAGAGAGGTAGCTGGAAAAGGTATCAGTGCATGTTAAAGCACGCCCGGTTCTCAAAATTTCCGGAAGCCTCCACTATTGCGTTCTTCTATCTCTTTCACTCCCTTTCCTCTTGCTCCCATGTACGCTCCTAACATGGGCTGCAGAAAAAGCATCTTTTCCTTAAATGAACCACAGTTATTAAATGTTCCCCATGAAAGTCTGCAATTTTCACTATGGTTTTCATTTGACCACAAATCGGATGAAAATACCCTTTCCACAAGAAATCGGTGAAGCCGAAAAATTTCTTTTTCTAAAGCAACAAAGAAAAGACACAGTACCCAGCACTTACCAAGACGAGGGTCTCAGCTCTAATGCCGCTCTTAACTAGTCATCACAGCGTAAATATCCACTAGTGCTGATCCTCGCTCACACTATTACCCCCCCCCCTAAAACAATAGCTCTTATTTCTAAAGACAGTATATGACTAGAACTCTGCCAGAAAAGCTTTCAAGTGAGAGAAGTTTGGACAATAGTTTGAACCCAGCACTTAGATAAGTATTAGAGCCACACGGTCACCAGGTGTTTTAGAGCCATGTGGTATGCCTATATTCAGTGTACCTGCTGCACGTGATAGTACCCTCTATATTGCTGATCTTCTATTGTTACATTGTTCTATGTACCATACTGGTTCCCCTGAAAAGAGCTTAATAGGCAAGTAGTATTTGAAAATGAAATAAAAGAAGAAACCCCCCCCCCTTGAACCCCGTAAGTACCACCTACCACTTAACATTCAAGGCTGCATGCTACTTATTGTAGCAACAATAAGAAATAAGTTATACTTAGTGCTGACTACAATGAGCAAGAATGAGTCCAGTGTGTCTAATTCCCTCATAGATGAAAATATTATGGTGAAAACAGGACAAGCAGAGAGAGTTGCCAAATGCAACCAAAATTTAAATAAATAGTGAGGAGGTAAGCTCAATTTATACTTACGAACCTAGAAGTAATCATTGTCACCCATTCAGATTTCACCACCTTTCTTCTATGCAGTAACCATTTCGACATATGCAAGTTTCTTGACTGCCTTGTCAGTGCTCCATATCTACACAATCACCTGAAATACAAGAGGCATGCATGTGGATTATTTTTGTGAGAATTCAGTTGAAGCGTCCAAGTAACATGCTATTATGAGAGCTGTAAAGTGGTCTATTGATTCTAGAACTTCATGCAATCTTGCAAAATGCAAGGCTTAAGGCAATTATTGGAGTAAAAGTATGATGCCTAGCCAAATCATAGCACCCTGCTACAAAAAGAAGGTCCATACTGGTTGCTCGAATGTGAAACTTCGCATTTGAAGAAAACATTGTCCGCATGTGAGACTCAGTCCCAGGCAGTTTTACAACCTACGTGTGCAGCCAACGTTACACCATATCATTATCACTGACTGCACAAGCATAACCAGAGGGGCATTTGGGAGGCCCAAATGCCTCCCAAAACTTTTGAAGTTTGTATGCGGATATATACACATGCATGTATGAACACACACAGCCACATACACAAGGGAAGCTCGGACCCCTCCCGAAATACGATTCTGGCAAGGTCCCTAACAGATTGCATCCTTTCTTACATGTTGTAGCATCTGTTAGTGCTTTCTGGCCACCTTTTGCTCTTGCATCACAAAACACTACACATGCTATCTTAAAGTGGTATCTCATCTGTTACAGAGAGGGATCATTAGCATCATTGTACATTTTAATTATTCTAATAACCAGGGTGTCGAACTGAACCTGAACTGAAAACTGTACCAGAACCGAAATTTTGGCCAGAACTGAACCTGAGCTCAAAACTGATATTCTCACAATGTGCTTGAACCCAAACCGAACCTGAAAAAATATATATCGGTTATTGGTTCGGAACAAAGCAGTTCAAATAGTTACGGTGGTGCGACCTGCCAGCAGCATGCCTTGTAGCTACGACTGATTCCAGCCTTCTCTCTGTTGGTCCTTTATCAGTTTAGTTATTTGACTAATTTTCTTCTTAAGATTGTCCCTTCTTTTCCCGCTTGCGGATGGTTCTTGAATGCAAACCCGAAAGACAAGACGCGAGTGGCAACTTGTCCGCGTGGTACCATTTCAAACGGAGGCAAAATGCTAAGGGTCATGTACACTTAGCAATACGAGTGCATCCTAAGTAACCCTAGGTGGTCATGACTTCCGAGCACCCAATACGGCATGCTTTGCCTTTCCAATCTTGCATGCCCCATCACCCCCCCCCTCCCAGACTCTCGGCCTCGGTGCCTAAAACAGCATTCTTTCTTTAAGGTATGTCACCACCTTTTTCAAAATTTTTTTAATATTCTGACCCTTAAATTTTTATTTCACATTGGCCTTATAAAGCACCCTTTTATATGATATTGAAAAGCAAAAAACAGAGAAAAATTGTGCTGACATTTGTTATTGACAAAAGATTACCGAAACTTGGCTGTTGCACGAATATTCATAACTAGCGAATGGAGAGGAGGAATTGTAGACTTTTTGGCACATAGGTAGCCAACTAACCATACTGTGCAACCAACTAGGATCTTTGCCATGTGATAACTGGGAATCAAGTTATACCAAAAATACCAAAAACAAAAGATATGTCATTTTTACCTGCATTCTTTGACATAAAACATTACATCTAAACTCACCATTAGCTTTCATTAATCCTAGTTCATTGCACAGGATGGTAATGAAGGAACAAGCATGCAAAGTTTCATTGAAAAATATTTATTCATTTTGAAGTTATAAATGTTTGCACAACAAGAAAATGCAAGAAATAAAGTTCTGAGAAAAACATGATTAAAGTTTTTCAATTCTTGTAGAAGCAAAACCATGACGCCCTAGGAAGTTAAACTCCACCAGGTTCATAGCTAGGGCTGTACTTAGCTGCCACGAGCTCTCCTTTAGCCTTTGTTGCTGCCTGTCTGTTTTTGCGGAGATGTTTTGCCTCACCTGTTGATTGATGCTGGGCCTTCTTCACACGGTACTGGTCACGGGTGCAGCATGCTACAAGAGTGTGATGGCCAGGCTCGATGCCTTTTTCCTTCGAAATATCTGCTGTACTTCTGTTGCCGTCATTGAAGTGGCGCACAGCATCACATAAACCAAAAAGTAGGATGGACAGGCTCACGTGGACGTCTTTGGCAACCCGTTGCCATATCATTGAAACCCTCGTTGGCATTGGGTCTTTCCATGCAGAGATGATGGAATCTTCATATCTATAATTCTATTACCTCGCAGTAGAGGTTCTTGCAGCGGTACAGTTGTTCTCCAAGTTCCCAAGCTTTGGAGCACTCGCCGATACATTCCCATCTGCATGGTCTTTGGTCAGAACATTTATCCTGTGCCAATTGCCAGGATAAATGGCCTGATTGCCAATCGCCTTTTTACCCTGAACTTGGCCATGCGTTATAAAAATGTCAAGCCTATGTACTACTGTTGCTACTAAAAGTAATACCTATAAAAAGGGCAAGCCTAGTAGCATTCAAAGCGGTAGCATAAAGTGCGCGCAAAGTAAACAACTGAGACGCTTGTAGCGTCATGGATCCCCTTTGTGGAAATTTAAAGCAATGTTTAAAAAAAGAAAGCGCTTCTGTTGCCAAACCACACCAGTTTCGGTTTAAGAACTATTCACCAGCAGTTAGAAAGGTGGCTATAACTTTTGAACTAAATAGGATAAGAACATGATTTTTGCTGCAAGACATTTTTGAATGTTTGGAGAATCTCGAAAGCTAAAAATGAAAAAAGCCATTTGACAAAAAACTGCCTTTTCAAAGGTGGTGACATACCGTAAGTGAACCGCAGCTCTCTATTTTTTCTCTTCAGAATCGTCTGTAAAAATTAACGCAGTTTGGCGTACTCGATTGCAGCACGAAAACATGCATCGCACAAATTGAAGTTTCTGCACAGCTAAAACAACCATTTCTAATGAACTTGCAAAAATATACATAGTGCGAACTGTGATGTTTACACAGGCAAGCATTGAGTGCATATGCAGTAACAATGAAGGCCAACCAACAGTCTGAGATATGTGCTGATTTTGCTGTGTAACTCCGCGATATTTGAGCGCAGCCTTTAAGAAACTTGTGAGCAAGTCCTGCCGTAATTTCTGTTCTCTTTCAATTGACACAAAGCTAATTATTTGTTTCTATTTTCTGCATGTTTTGATACACTCATAATGGACCACTTGCATAAGTACGACTGCGCATGCACCAGAGCTGGCGTCGTCTGCTTGGTTGGAAAACAAACGGACGGCGAGCACAACGTGCCTCATGCCTCAAGGGTTCACGTGCCTTGTATGCCTGAAAATGCACAGTTTTCGCCTCCAGCAACTGTTTCGAATAGAAAGAGAAAGTAGTAATTTCTCTGAAATTCCTCCTGCAATTGTTACTTCAGAGAGAAAAGGGCGTGGATGGCAGCGGTGAAGCGAGGCATGCGATGGTATCTAACCGTGTTGCATGATCTCTGGCGCGCACTTTGTCACCGGAAAGCATGATCAAACCTTTAGTGTTCATTTTTTTTATAGCAATCGACTGCGCATGCAAATCTAACTGTATTTGCAAACGAGCTTTCCGCAGTTGTGACAAGCTGCTCATGACACCAATACCGGACTCGTAAACAAGAATGTATACATCTGCATAATCGGTCCAGATGAATTTTGATGCGGCCGTTCTTTATATCGTATCGAGTGCACGGGCATTTTAGTGTTTCGTGCCCATCAAAATGCCTATCACCCATTGGGCATCGATGTTAGCAGCACAACGAATTACCTGCTAAGCTTGCACGGGGTTCCATAATGACCACATGCAATGACATTTGTAATGAGCAGTGTCGCCACTTTCATGAATCACGTTGTCACCAGCCTGGCTTGAAGGAGGCCAGACACTTATAAAGCCGCAAATATAAGACTTCTGTGTTTCTGTTAAGTTTAACATTCTTAACTTAACCTTCTTTTCCAAAACCTACCGGCGGTGCGCCCTGCAAACGAACTAATGCCGGTGCGAGGAGAGCGTCGTGCATTGCAGCTCGCGTTCCGGCACCAGTTTGCGAAAAACGGCAAGGGAATGAAGACTTCTAATGACATTTAGGGAAACGTAATATTTAATTAAGGAAAAAAACATTAAGATGTTCACAAAACGTGACAAAAGCTCGTCATGTGTGGTGCTGCTGTACGGAAGCAGGGCTGGAGCACGGTTTGTTTTCCAACCAGGCGGCGCTTCCAGTTTTTCACCCTAGGAGGCGCTCAGACTTTTGCAAGTGGTCCATCGGGAGTCTGCTCAATGAGATGTATTCCACAGTAGACATAGTGTAATTATGCATAACTGCCTCTTTTTTTCTCACTAATTTCAACATGAATCTCCGTACACAAATGTGTTGTGGTGCACATGCATCAAATTATGTAGGGTGCTAACTTTTATCCACCAGACTCTATGACGCATTTAATTTGATTTTGCTGTATTCAATGTCGAACAAGTTTTTTTTCTAACACTGTTACCTTTGAACCAGCCATACAAATTTCCATTCTTTCACTCGATTCCTTTATAACTGGCAAGAGAAAGCGAGACGTGGAAGAGAGAGATCAAGGATGGATGTGTCAGAGGTCCTGCAAAGGATTTCCATGAAACGCAGTGCACATAAATCGCTGTATTTGTCACTATGTCTGCTCTGGCTACTTCAACTGAATTTTGCTGATTTATGTGAAAACATCGCTAGCTGTTTTCCATGTACTAGAGGTATGTTCCACCATCTAAAGAAACTTTCGTATTGGCCGTGCGTGTGATAGAGCATAGGATCGGAAACGAAGATGGAATTAAATGGAAAATTACAAAATGCAAGTTCTGCAGGACCACGTCCTAAAGGCTTCAAATACATGAGTGGTCCCTGCCATTGTCCAGCGGGCTTAAATTTCTAGTGTTATACAATATTGCCCGGAATTTAGGATGTACAACTCCAGTGGGATGGAGTTCTTTTGATGTCGTTTCTTATTTTTTTTTTTGCTTTTTTTGTGGATAAATTCATCTTGGTGATCTTCCGAACGCTTGCACACGAGCAGTGCTGCTGGCAGTTTAAGGCTATAGCATAAACAATGCCGTCAAAGTTATATTTGAAGTTTACAGCCCTAACCGGTTTGCAAACCGGTTCAAAGCTTTATTTCCTCAAACCGGAACCGAACCACAGCGAAATGGTGCATGCTGAACCCGAACCTGAAACCGTATTTTTCTCCATTGGACACCCTGCTTGTAACCCTCAAATGTGATGGGTGCTATGAGGACTGTTTACATTTATTACAGTGCATCCATCATCATTATCAGGTTAATTGATTTATCAGTACCCTGTCTGTAAATGTGGCCTTTGAAAAGTTAAAGAAAAATTCACATTTACAGCGGATATTCCTGTGGTTCACATTAAGGTATTTTTTTGATTGGCAAGATCATTTCAGTACAAGTGCCAGAGATTTCACTGTCCCTTTTGAGGAATGACAAACAATATAAGCAACGAACAGAGACACATCACTGCATAGCACTTCCTAGCAATTTAATAACCAGGGACAATATGTTCAGGCACACATTCACTCAGCTCCACCAGGCTTACAGTCATGTCTATGTACCCATTCCTGGCTCGACCACTATGAAATAGAACACCTAAAGTGTAAATATGGTTAATAGATGCTGTATTAGTGAATACTTGAACTTGTATCACAATGCAAGTAAGAGAACAAGAGCTCTTGGGAGTATTCGGTGCAACAAATGAAGGTTGCACGCCACTTTTCTTAGTTGTCACAGTTTATTGTAGGAAATTTAATTAAAGACAAGCGTGAAGTTTACTGTCACGCCAAAGTTGTGCACTATACAGCCTTATTCCCTTAGTCACTGCAGTACAGAATCAATTTGCAGGCATGTCCACTCCTGCGCACTCAGTCCTGGTAAAAATACTGATATCGACGAGCACTGTTTACCGCCTGCTCCAGGTGGAACTCATTTATGTAATGCGTGTCTAGACAGTCCTATCAAAATTAAACATACTTTACTCGAACCCCGCTGCTCTACTAAAGCAGCTTTCAATCCCGCTCGAAAAGAAGTGGTCGGGTGGTCTTTGTAATTACGATCGAGATATCTCATCCGCGCCGGCTTGCACGACACTACGAATGGTGTTATCGTCGCCAGCTTTGGCAACAGTCTACGATTTCCCAAGAAAAGTATTCGCGCTTAGGCAACCGCAGCCCGCCAGGTCAAGTTTTGCAAGCTCGACGACAGTGGCAACGCGAGCCGATACTTCGTACATGCATTACGCACAGTGTGCATGGCTATACGTACCAAGTGAGCGACAAGACAGCAGTTTCACATAGATAACAGCACATTATAATGGTACCTGGCAATTACTCGCTGCACTCGATGGTTGATGGGCAAACGAAAGGGGCACGGGCACGCCACGCACGACGCGATTCATCACCGCAAGTCCGTCAATTTATGCGTCCACACGAAGCGACAACGACGCACTGGCATGCAGGCATGCAGGCAGGCGAATCAATCGGCACCAAATTCAATTGCGCGGTTGCAACGGCTCAACAAAAACGCAGGCGCAGATTCGCACGTCCACACATATACAACTAAAACAACAGAGAATTCAAGCCCATGCGAACTTGCCGTGCAATCCTTTGACAAGTTTCGCCAAGTACGCTGCGCTGCATGGCTGGATTTGCAATCAAACAGTCGCGGGAAGTGATAAAATCAACAAACTTCCGCCACAAGTGTGTGCACAAGTTTCGAGGGCAATTGGGTGCCGATCCTCTCTGAGGCTGTATGCTTTGTGGTGGAAGCTTTGGCAACTACTCTTGCGATGTCGCCACTAGTCCACAAGCTTTCCCGCTCCCGCAATACAGTACACCCGCGAACCTCAAGCACGTGTGAGCTGACAAAAAAGTATCGTTGTTTGTTTTTAAGCAATTCTTGCGTTGCACGGCGCGCGAGGGCAGCGAACCAGCACAGTAGGTAAGTTATCCTATGAAGGTAGCTCTAACTCTGCACGTTTCTGTAAAGCAAAACAGCGGCACGTAGCTCCTCTGACTGTCGTAGCCAGCACAAAGCGAAGACAGTTCACGCTTATGCATGCCGTTAAGCATGCAAAAGTGTGAGCTGTCATTGTCTTATTGCTGTTGCGTTGATCGTTTTGACATTGGCGTGGTTGCTGCATTTCGCTAGTAGCGCCCGGAGAAGTGGACTTCGTGTTTGCATGAGCTGCAACGCTGTTCTGGCGTTTCTCCAACTTCCGCCGTGTGCCTTGCTCTTTGACGCCGTTATGTTGTGCTACGCAGGGCGCCACTTTATCGAGGGAGCTATGCATATATTCGGTGCAAAACGGCAATCCAGTACGGTCGACAGACTAGGGCCTTGCGGGGTCTCCCCCCCTGTGTCCGTGTATTCGTGTGTGCGCTTGATCGTCGCAAGGGGGAACGCCGCTTTATAGGCGCGAGGCGGGCTTCTGCTTTTGTGATGTTTTTGGCCCTAAATTTGCAGATTAACCGCGACATTTCAACTGATCGGATCCAGTTTCTTTCACGGATCAAGTGCATAGCCGACTTTTGCGGGTAGGTCAAGTTTTTCGCCTTTTTATCGGGGTTTTTCACCCCATGCTACGTTGGCATTCAGCTAGGCCTGCCGAGCTAGGCTACAAGAATGCCGCGCGAGGACATGGTACTCGGCGAAGAAGTCGCCAAAAAGGAGGCTGAGGTCATCGGTTCGATTCCTACCCACTCTCGAAGAAGCAGCGTCAGGGATTTACGCTCTGCGACGCTGCAGGCACCAGCGCTCGCAACGGCGTCGCACGCGAAGGGACCGATGAACACGCTTATCGCTGCGTCGCGCCTCCAGCGCTTACCAAAAAAAAAAAAGAATTACCGGATTGTCGCCCACCCCAAGGGTGGCATATGTGGCCTGTGACGTCGCTGCGTGCGTCACAGACCTCGACTACATTGGCGCCATTCCTCTGCTCAGTTAGACGTTCAATGAATAAAGGGCTTCTCGCTGTCAGCCATCGACGCGTACTGTGTATCCGCACGCTAGCTGGCACAGCACCCCACATGGTGTTAGAAGACCCGACGAAGTAGGCCTAGCCCCTTTGTCTAACCACAAGCCTTCGCTAGAGAACTATGCACCCATGCAGCCTGGCCATGGCTACTTCTTTGCTCCCAGCACCGAAGCTACTGGATACGACGCAAGATCTTTCGGTAGCTTGGAAACTTTGGGAGAGAGAGTACAAGCTCTGTGCCCCTGCGACTTGACTTCCGGGTAAGCCTAAAGAAGTTCAAGCGTCAACATTTCTCGTCATAATTGGAAAAGAGGGATGGAGGATTTAGCGCACGTTTAACTTTGAAGATGAAGCGGACCATAACGACGTACACAAGCTGTTAAAAAAATTTGAAGAGCGTTGCAAGCCTGTCAACCTCGCGTACCACAATTTTGTTTTCAGCATGAGAGATCAAAAGCTGGGAGAGTGTTGTGTCGGCGTGCGGCGCCCGACGGCGAGGGCCCGACGACTGAACGCGAGACGCAACGTGCGTCGGCACGCGCCCGTGACGCGCAGTAGAAGTGAGTAGTCCGGAGCCCGCGGAAGCCCGACGAAGACTGAGCCAGCCAGTGGCCGTTTATTCCAAGTTCACACATCGGACACGCATGCACACGTGATTGGCTGCATGCAATCACATGTGCCATTACAGACGACATCACAACACAACACACTAGGGCGCACTCTCAGTGCGCGCGCCATTCACAGATGGCGCCACGACACTACATCATCCCCCCGTCGATAAAGTGAGCACTATCACAGGGTAACACCAAAGCGAGTCCCAGGATCTCCACCAAGGAATGTTCACACCACACGAGTGGCGGGGACAAGAACAGTTCGCGCCACGCACAAGTGGCACCAATACAAAAGACACGTCACACATCCCGTGAAACGAAATACACTGAAAAAAGAGGACTGAAAGTTTCCTGCGATGTCGTGGCTGGGCCCACCAGCCACGGCATTATAGGAAGAACTCTTTCGACCTTAAGTGACGAAATCTTTGAGCCAGTCAGGCCATTTTGTCTTACGGCGCGGACGCGTAGAAGTCTCGGTAGGACTTGGTGAAGTGCGACCAGGTTCGGTCGTCTTTGAAAACCTTGTTGCCCCTTCACTTTCCCCCTCCCCAGGGTTGAGATTTAGTGGATTACTTGAAGAAGGTACCCGAAACGGGTCCTGCTGACCTCCCAACGTTTCTTGAGGAACAACTGATTCAGACCCTTCACTATAAGAGATCTCTGCCGAATCAGGGTCTGTCTGAAAACTGGGGGTGGGGCCCTGCAACGTAGGTGCACCAGGGGACTGACTGCCACAACGATCTAAACTGGAATAAGAGTAAATAGTTTCTTTGGGTGTAGTAGAAAGGGTGGCATTCTGGAAAGAATCCCTAGGAATTACTGTTAACTTCGATGCATTCCACACTTTTCCATCACTGAGGAGAAAAGTGGATGGCGCAACCTGAGCCTTCACTGTAAGAGGCCTACTACACTTGAAAAAGCCTTTCCTATGGAATCTTACCTTAACTAAGTCCCCGACCTTTATGCGGGCTTGCTGCGCACCTTTCCTTTTGTCAAAATACCTTTTGCTCTTATCCTGTTTTGCTGCAACCTGATTCCGGACATGAGGCAACCCATTGGACGACTCCGATACTTTAGGACGAATCCTAAAGTTGCTAATGTCTACTTTGGAATGAGGTTGTCGACCGTGCAGCAAAAAAGCTGGAGACAGGCCAGTCACAGCATGTGGTGTGACCCTATACGAACTCAAAAATTGTGTGATGCTCTTCGAGGCATCTTTACCTTCAAGTCTGGCTACTTGCAAATGTTCCTTAAGAACCCTGTTAAGGCGTTCTATTTGACCGTTTGCCTGGGGGTAATAATTGGACGAAAATATATGACGGATGCCCTGTTCCTTTAGATATTCCTGAAATTGTACAGAGACAAATTGTGGGCCATTGTCGGTTACTAAAACCTCTGGTAGCCCTTCCCGGCTAAACGACGATTCCAACAGCTTAATGACATCCTCTGTGGAGATAGAATTCGTGCCAAGAACCTCAGGCCATTTTGAATAGTAGTCGACTAAGGTAACAAGATACCTGGGAAAAGATACATTTAATGGGCCGACAATGTCCATACCCAACTTTTGCCACGGCCCTTCAGGCCATTCAACGGGCTGCAACGGTGCTACACGAGGCTTGGCAGACTTGTCTGTCAGCTGACAGATGTGACAATGCTTGACATGTTCTTCTACAGAACGATCCATTTGGGGCCACCAATATCTTTCACGCAGAAGTTGCTTAGTACGTACTATCCCTTGATGATTTTCATGTGCTAATTGAAGGAAAGTAGGTACCAGAACACTAGGAATGACTACACGGTCACCACGCATAAGTAATCCGTCAACACAAGAGAGTTCATTCCTAACATGAAAGTAAGCCATTAACTCATTGTTTATATGCTTCTTAAAAGGCCAGCCCTTGGATACACATTCACAGACTTTTTGCAACGTCACATCTGCATTCGTTGCAAGTTGGACGGTTTCTTTGTCGACTACAGATGTCACTAAAGACACTATTTCTTCATCCTTGCTAAGTTGTGGACAATCCTGAATAGGCAGCCTAGACAGGGCATCAGCTACCACATTTTCTGAGCCCTTGCAATATTCTATATCAAAGTTATAATATAAAAGTCTAGCTGACCACCGCGAAATCCTTAAAGGCCGTCGGCCCGCATCACCTGCGGCTAACAAGGCAACTACAGCCTGATGGTCGGTTCTAAGGGTGAAACATCTACCCCAGAGGTAAATATGCCACTTTTCACACGCGAAGAGACAGGCAAGCGCTTCGCGTTCACCCACAGAGTACTTTCATTCAGTATCTGACAAGGTTCTCGACGCAAAGGCTACTGTTTCAAGCTTAGGACCATACCGCTGCTGTAACACAGCCCCGATGCCAACGTCAGATGCATCGGTTGTAACCACCACAGGTAGCTCAGGATTAAACACCTTAATGACAGGCGCACAAGTCAGGCGCGTTTTCAGCTGGTTAAAACTGCGCTGGGCATCCTCAGACCAACAAAACTTTTGGCCCTGCCTGAGCATGAGACGAAGCGGTTCAACTAGGTCTGCATAGTGATCTATGAACTTGGCATAGTATCCTGCCAGACCTAAAAATGACTGTAAAGACTTAATGTCTGTAGGAGCTGGGGCATTTACTATAGCCTTTACTTTGCTTTCTAAAGGCGATATGCCATCAGCTGAAATCCGGTGTCCCAAGAAACTAAGTTCTTTCACCGAAAAAAGACATTTATCATTCAACTTCATGCCACTGTTGGCTATACAAGTCAAGACTTCAATTAGGCTCGCGTCATGCTCAGACTGAGTCTTACCCCACACAAGGACATCATCCAGATAGCAAATTACATTCTTGCAATCTTTTAAAATCTGGGACATCATTTTTTGAAAAACTGCAGGCGCGGACGCCAGACCAAAGCACACACGCTTGAACCTGAACAAGCCATCATGTGTGATGAACGTCGTTAAGTCCCTACTGCTCTCTTCTAACAACAGCTGGTGATAAGCTGACGCTAAGTGTAGCTTAGAAAAACAAGTGGCTCCATGAAACATCTGCAACAACTCTTCAACGTGCGGCAAAGGATACCCATCGATGATAATTGCCTTATTAGGTTCCCTGAGATCTACACACAGCCGGATGCCTCCATTTTTCTTGCGCACGACGAGCGGCGAGACCCACTCAGAGGCGTCGACGCGTTCGATGACATCCGAGTCCTCGAGTCGTCGCAGCTCGGTCGATACCTGATCACGAAGAGCCAGAGGCAGACGTCTCAGCTTGGATGCAACCGGAGTCACACCTGGCCGCCGTTGAATGCGATGAATGAAACCCTTGACGAGACCCAACTCGTCGCTGAAGAGCTGCTCGAAGCCCGGAGGCACATTGGAGGGACACTGCACTTCACATGATGCGAGTCGACACGTCAACGACGCCCGTCAATCTGGATGCCAAGTCGCTGAATGGCGTCAAGGCCCAAAAGCGATGTGCCCTTATCGGTGACATAGAAGACTACGGAGCAAGACCGCTGCAACACTTTGACTGGAGCTTGGAAGGAGCCAAGGATCCCGATGCGCTGTTTGGAGAAGTTTCGCAAGTCGACTACAGCTTTGGACAGGCTGTGCTGTTTGCTGAAGTGACGCTGGAAGTCTGCAGTCATCAAGGATACAGATGCTCCCGTATCCACCAGTAGTCGCAGGGTAACACCATCGAACACAGCGTGGACGACTAAGTCTTTTCTGGATGAGGTGCTGACTGTGAGCACGGATGACGAAGGATGATCCGAAGATAACACTGACGAGCTTGAAGCTGAGTTCAACTGTGTGGAGGCCTGCTGCTCCTGTGCGACGTCGACAGCTCCCCTCGGAGAGACGCGCTGTACAGGGGCAGTCTTGCGGCACATCGACGCGAAATGTCCCCAAGCGTTGCACGTATTGCAACGTCGACTTCGGGCTGGACAATTTCGAAAACTTGACCGGTGCCGTCTGCTCCCGCAGCGGTCGCACGATTGAGGTTGGAAATCGCCTTGAGACTTCCCATTTGGAACTGGAGCACGGAACCCCGACGACGACTGCGGTAGAAAGTCGCCATCTTGGCCTCCCGGACATGCTGACGTGACGTCACGGCTTCCCCGACTGGCGTGGCCATTCTTTCTCTTCACGCCGCCATATTGGGCGCCTTGCCCTACGGCTTGAACATTTTCAGGTTGACTGGGAGCAAACGCTTGGTTCGCCAAGGACAATGCTTCAAGCGTCCGACCGACTTCCTCCGCTTTTTCTAAGGTCAACTCTTCACCGTATGCCAGCAGCTTCTCTCTCACCCGCGAGTTGGACGAGCCGTGAATAATCTGATCGCGGACGCGTTCCGTGTACGTGAGCCCAAACTTGCATCGTACGGCTTTCTCCTTCAGAACTGTCACGTAGTCCAGGAAACTCTCTCCGGGGAGTTGACGCCGACTTGTGAACTCGTGACGTTCGACTAGCGGATTGGTGGACGCGGCGAAAAGCCGGTCGAGCTGCTTGACGAGACTGTCAAACTTTGAAACGGCCGAAGCCAATGAATCTGGGTCAGACGCCGGCGTAGACGCCGCGTTGCTCGGAGTAGTAGACGCCGCATTGCTCGGAGTAGTTGACGCCGCGTTGCTCGTCTCGTTTCGGGCTTCCTCCTGTTCTGCTGCAGCAAAATATTTCCGCTGTCCTTCCCGTCCCAGCAGGCTGACGAGCGCCGACGCACGACGCGCGTCGTTCCAGTCGCTGCCGCCGGCCGCCTCGAGGTGGGCCTGAAACATTTTCTTCCAATTAGTCCATGGAACCGGGGGTGGCCCCGGCAGCTCGAGGAAGACCGGGAGATGCTCGAAGAGAGCCATGCCGACAGGAGAGGTAGTGCAGCGAGGTGCAGAACGGAGCAAGGGCGAAGGCCTAGGCGAGAGCTTGCCAGAGTCCGCACACAAAGAGCGCTAGGCCTCGCGACGCCAGACGCGTCAGACAGGACAGAAAAAGGCGGGAGTCACGGAAAACTCACGGGTTCTTTTTGCCGCGGTAGGAACCGAGGCGAAGAACATCCTCGTCGCCATGTTGTTGTGTCGGCGTGCGGCGCCCGACGGCGAGGGCCCGACGACTGAACGCGAGACGCCACGTGCGTCGGCACGCGAGACGCCACGTGCGTCGGCACGCGCCCGCGACATGCACAGTAGAAGTGAGTTGACCATAGCCCGCGGAAGCCCGACGAAGACTGAGCCAGCCAGTGGCCGTTTATTCCAAGTTCACACATCGGACACATCGTGATTGGCTGCATGCAATCACGTGTGCCATTACAGACGACATCTCAACATAACACAACACACTAGGGCGCACTCTCAGTGCGCGCGCCATTCACAGATGGCGCCACAACACTACAGAGAGCATTTTGATGAATGGCTCACAGAACTTCGAACACTGGTTCGCAACTGCGAGGATGGGCAACTCGAAGAAAGAATGTGGAGTCGCATCATACTGGCCATAAAGACAAGCGTCTGTAAAGCCAGTTAATCAACGATAACACAGATTACCTCAAGCTCATCGAAATTTGCTGTAGGAGAGAAAGAAGCAACGACCAAGTTGAAGAAAAGACGGCAAACTAGCCCTTCATATGTATAAAAACAACCTTCCCAAAGATGAAAAAAACACCCACCATGAATATAGCATACAAAACAGGCGAATACCAGTTACCATGTACGTGCACAAACTACGGCAGAGCTATGCTAGAATATTGCATACCCACACTTTACAATGCATTAAAAAGCCATATCAGTGCCCCAATAAGCTCCTTTAAATTGGAAGTGCATTGCTATCTGATGAAAATGTAACGCATTTCCTTTTACTGACGCCTCTGTAAAATCTTAATGTTTCCAGTAGCATGAGGAACCATGTCCTAGACCATCTGCATGCAGCCCATGGAGGGGTGGAAAAAAATGAAGCAACGTGCCAGAGATGTTATGTTTTGCCTGGTATGTCAGCAGACATTCAGGAAAAAGCTGATCGTTGTGCACTTTGCAAACAACATAAGCCCAAAACCAATTACTACCAATGATAAGTCATGAAGTCCCCGAACCACCGTGCAAACACTTCACATTGATTTTTTTTTCTACCATGAGGGGGGAATATGGGATCCTTGTTGAGATTTACTCGTTTTATATTGAGATTTGACACTTGGAGCACACAACTGGCAGAATCCATCATTAAATTCTGCCAAGAAGCCTTTGCAATGTATGATCTTCTCTCAAGCTTATCAGCAACAATGGGCCACCATTCGACAGCCACAAGCCACATACTGGAGCAGTGTGATATACACCCTACATCATGCCTGCTCTACCTACGTTCCAACGGGATGG